>LJSK01000069.1:0-37585 GCA_001299535.1 Leptomonas seymouri
CCCCCGCGCGCCGCCTCCCTGTGCAGCCCGCTGAAGCGCTGCGCACGGTACTGCGCACACACCTGCATTTCAATTGAAGTGTCTCCTAAACGTTTATCACTTTTACTTCTTGCCTCGAATAACACTGGCAAGCCACCACATATCCACTTTCTGAACTAGCAACGCCGGGTGTGCTGAGCGGTCACACCCGCCTCCCCCGCTGCCTTCCGTCGCGACGCCGGTGGGGCAGTCAGCCTCTCTGCCCCCCCCATCTACCCATCCCCCCACCATTGCTAAAGGCGAATACATAAGCAAACACAGGTAACGGCAAATCGCAGTAGTCGACGAAAAGGGCAAGCGTTGCACAATGAGACCACCGGACGCCGGCGTGGGAGACCGACATGACGAAGACCGAAACACGCCAGCTCAAGCACGTATACACGCGTACCTCGCCAGGGAGAGACGGGAGGATACGTTTCTACAAGAGCCGTGTGTGTGCAACAGAGGAATCGAATGAGGGCTCCGCCGCTCCGGAGAACTTGCTTACATGAAGTCAAAAGGAAAGAAAAAGAAAAAGAAGATCAGTGATAACAGTGACAGCCATCAGAACAATAATCATACATAAGAGGAGAAATAAAAAACTTAAAGTAAGCAGGGCGTGCGCGCCAACGGCGGAGCCCTCACAACACCGGATGATCGGAAGTCCCTCAGCGGAGGGAGCCCCACGGCCAACGGCAGCGTCGAGCGGCGGCCTGCGTCAGCACAGGGGACCAAGCACGAAGCGGACTATGCAAAGAAGCCTGCGTGCACCGTCTCGTCCTGTGGCGTTACCAAAGTCGCAGCTTCGTCAAAGATAGACTTCAGAGCTGCAACGTAGTCCGCGCGAAGCTCGCCATCATCGCCCTGAAGCCGCTTCATGTCCCCCTTCAGAACCGCCTGCTGCTCTGCCGTGTTCTTGATCGTCTCTGTGAGACGTGTCACGCAGCACAGCTGCGACTCCACCACCGGCATGCTCAGCGTGTTCAGCGACGCGGCGTAGCGGGCGGTGTCGAGGTGCAGCAGAATGCCGTAGGGAAACCGCAGCAGCGTCTCATCCCACGAGTCCAGTAGTATCCACAGCAGCGGCGCTGCGGAGATGGATGCAGGCCGCTTCTCCTCCGACAGGCCTGCGCGCCACTTGGTAAGGCGGGCCAGCCACGTGGCTGAGCTATTGCTGTCTGGCACGCCAGTCGTGTCGGCGCTGGTTGCAGTGTTCTTGCTGGAGCAGTCGCGCTGCTTCGACTTCCCCTCGTTGCTGCGCGAGGGGATCTGCGGAGATGTTGAAGAGCTCGTCAACAGAGAGTTCCCAGACAGGTCCAAGGGCGTGTGGCAGCGTCTCGAGGACTTTGTGGGTGAGAGAACCGGCGTCGGTCCGCCAGCCAGCGGAGCCGCGTACTCGCTTGGCGCCCCGTCCAGTTCAGCCATTAGTCTTGCCGACACGTACATCATGCAGGGCGGGTTCGGCACCGCGTAGGGGAAACTCTTTGAGTCGCCGCCTGCGCCGCCCTCACTCCCAAAGTCGCTCCCGCGCCGCTGGTTAGCGCGTCGGCTGGCGGACCCAGCAAAGCAGCCTGCGCTTCGCGGAGCATCCTCCTCTCTGCTACACGGGGCAAACGTGCTCATCAGAGAGACTGTTTCGCCAAGGCCACCACCGTTTCCACCTCGTCTACGCGAAAGGGAGTTGGGCGACGTCGCCGTAGATGCCGTGCTCGTCCGCCGTCCCTTCCGCAGCAAGGACGGCGGCGCGCACGGCGAATCCTCCACGCTGTGCGTGAGTGGCGAGCAGGCAGCGTTGCCGCCCACACTGACGTTCTCCCTGTGACTGGGCTTACAGGCCAGGCGTGTGTAGTAGAGCAGCAGCCGTGCGGAGCGCAGCCCCACCTCTCTAGGGAAGGCCGCATCAGCACCCGCAGCGGCACCGGTAGCGGTGTGCTTCAATACGTCTGCGGATGGTGTCCTTGGGCTGCGGCGTGAGGGTGTCATCTCCGCTGCTGCTGTGCACTGCTTTCTGCTTTTGTCTTCAGCGCACTTGCTGGCCTCTTCGATAGCGTTGCAGTGACGGGCGAGATTGACATTGGTCAGCTGCGCAGACCGGCAGCCGTCCCTGCCGTTATGCATGCGGTAGTACACGGCCAGCCCACGAATCTGATCCTCGCACAGCACAGCACGCAGCTGAACGACGAACTTCTCCAGGAAGCGTTGGGAGCGCACCATCGAGAGCAGCGGCCCTGTCTCTGCCGCCCAGTGTTCGAGGCAGGCGTACATGTGTGCCATCGACACCGCCGCTTCCTTGTGGCTGCACATGGAGGTCCTAAACGCGGAGTACATCTCCGCATGCGCCGCCCTAACGCGCTCCACCTCCGCCTGCACACAGCTGCGTTGGATGTGCGGCAACGAGGCGACGCAGGTGGCCATAAAAAAGTTGATGATCTCCGTGTTGAGCTGCGAGACGTGGGCGAGAAGCCGGTGCTCCACCCGCAAGCAGCGCTGCCGAAGCTCAGCGAGGCTGTGTGGCGAAGGCTTCTGCGGCGCCAGTGTAGCCTCTTCATTAGGGGCGTCCTTCGTTGGTGCGTAGCAGCTACTCTTGCTTCCCTGTTGGTTGTTATTGATGCTTGGTTGCGCAGCCACGGGCTCAGTCTTCAATCCCGCCGCCTCTGCGACCTTCAATGATGAAGGGCGCACATGACTGTTTGTGGAGCTGTTCGTCCCCGAGACGCTAGACGAAGAGCGTGCGAGCGCGATCAGGGAGCCGTTTCGCTTATGTTCGACGCTGCGGTCGACGGACGGCATGGGGTACTCCTCTACCTCGGCAAGCATGTTCAACTGCAGCGACGGTCGCGCTGCCTGTGACCCGCGATCGTTCGAACCTGCCGAGGACAGCGGAAGTAGCGGGTGGTCAGTCGGCTTGCTGACGGCCCGCGCGGAGTTCAACACGCTGGCTAGCGCACCGACACAATTTTCTTGTTGTGCGCTCCCTGCCGCAGCAGCCGATGGCGCAGGCACGGGCGTCTTCATCTGTTCGCGTAACTCGCTGTAGCGGCACTCAAAGAGAGAGAAGTTATGCTTGCGCTCTGAGCAGCCCTCTTCACCGGTGTCACGCGCCTTCGCGCCAGCCATCCCGTTCGTCTCCTGTCGCCCCGCCTCGTCGTGAAGCTCCGCCGTCAATTGACCGCCGATGTAGAAATCGCGGAACTGCTGTGCGCAGTGCGCTAGACGGCGGTAGGCCTCACGCAGGGTGGGTGTCTCGTACACGCGCAGCGCATCGAGCGGTGGGTACTTGGAGCTCGAGTGCTGACGTAAAGTAGAGGGCGTCGCCGTCGTTTGTGCTGCTGTGGTGGGTTGCGAGGAGGGGGAGGCAATAAGAAGCCGCCGCACGTCGTGGGCGAACCGCTGTGCCATGTCCGCGAAGACTCCCTGCAGTCGCACCTCCAGTGCCGCGACATTCGCCGCTGGGCTGCCGCTGACGTGCATGTCTATACTCCTCCGCAGACTCTCCAATTTGTGGGTCGCTTGTCGGTAGCTGTGACAGAGACGTCTGTGCCGCAGATGCGCTTCCTTCGCGGCAGTCGGCAGCAGAGAGCCCAGCTGCCACGACCACGCCATCAGTGAGAAGGCGGCGTGCGACATGCGATGCGCCGTGGCATCGTGCTCAAAGAAACGGAAGGCGCCGTTGAGCGATGCAGCGCCACTCTCCTTCCACATCACATTCAACGCATGTGCGCATGCCGCCGAAGTGCGTACCGCCCCCTCTCCAGCCAGAGTGGCGTCTTCACTCTCGTGCCCTCCCTCTAGTGATGTTGCTCGGCTGTGGGAGTTGTTCTGCACCGCGTTGGTCGACGACCCGCCACCCGGTCCATCAGAGGCTATGGGTTCAGCAGCGGTGGTGGAGGAAGGTGTTGCTCTCTCTCCCCCATCACACAGTTGTTGGGCAAGAGCGCCACCCTGAAGGGGAAGAAACGATGGTGCGGCCCGGCGCGTAGATGACGAAGGCACCGACGGCACCGGTGTGACTGAAAGACAGCTCGCGCGCGACATCAACGGTGCGTACGCCGCAATGGCGGTCGGCAGCGGAGGGACAGTGAGGTCCTTCGTCAACAACAAAAACATCGCGTTTGCCGCACGCGTGCCGTCGTCCTCCGCTCCTCCGCCGTGCTGCGCCACGGCCTCCTCCACCTTCTCCCACGGCTTCGTCACGGCGTCGTCTATGCTCCCCCGGTGCGCTTTGGACTTGAGTCGCAAGACGTGGCGGACGCCGCTGCCCAGCGAGCCTCGTTGGGGCCCACGTTGGGGATGGGGTGAAGTGGTCATCGCGGCATCCGGCGGCGTAGGCAGAAACGATGGGAAAAGCGGTGACATCACAGACTGCTGCATCGTGTGCCCTGAGCTGCCATGTAAAAGAAGCGAGGACGACGCCGGCGGAGGGAGATCCACTGTTGCGGGGTCGCGGACGCTGCCTCGGCCGCTTCCGCTTGTGCACGTGTTGCTGTGCGGCCCCCTCGACTGCCCGTCGGCTGCAGATGGAGAGCCTTCGGTGGGCTCGCCGTGTCGGGACTCCTCTCTTGACCTGCGCTTCCCGCCTGTCTGCTGCAGCGATGGCGCGTACGTGTCGGCGTAGTAGGAGAGCAACAGATTTCGTGTAATGACACTGTCGTGGTAGCTGAAGACAACGACGCGCCACGACGGCACCGTGACGCCGTAGCACCGCTTCACGAAGTGAACGAAGTTCCGCACCACTGTAGCGCGTGCCGCGGATTGCACGTACGTGCTGCGACTGCCATTCGCTAGATCTGTCGTGGAAGACCGTTTGGGCGAGCAGGGGTCTTGCCGTGCTGACGGAGGTGGAGGTGGGGGTAGGGGTGGCGAGAAAGAGGGCAGCTCAGAATTTACAAGCACAATAACTGCGCGATTCACCAACGCCTGCCGCAGCGGACGCAGCCACTCCTCCATCGCTGCCGCATGCGACGTTGCCGTCGTCAACGTCAGCTGTGAGTCATCCGCGTTGCTACAACCACCAGCGCGGTCCGTCACAGTTCGCAGAAATGTCGTTACGTTGCGTGCATTAGCAGTGGAAAGGCCGCTGTGCCGGGGCGACTCTGGCCGCCGTGCGCGCAGAGATCGGCTGTCCAGTTCCCCCCCGCCAGCGCTACCACCAGCAGCAGCACCAGCGCCTTCGCTGTCGATGGGCTTCTCAAGTGGCTGCGTCGGTGACTTGCAACACGACCGCAGCGACCCCCGCATCACCGCCTCACTGCTTTCCTCACGTCGGCCTAACGCGGGAAACACAAACTTCGTCACTGCATCATCGCTTGGCGTGGCGAGAGCGGCGGGGGGCGGGAGAGATCGCGGCGGGGAGGAAAGCGAGACAGTTTGGTTCTCTTCGCCGCCATCACGGTGGGTGTTCCCAGCGGCAATAGCAGCGGCCGCGATGGGGCTGCCAAAATTCTCCGGCGTGACGAGGATGGGCGCCGGGGCACCCGCCGGCCAAAGGCGCTGCTTCGACCCAGCAAAAGGCCCAAAGAGCATCTTTAGCGCGCGTATCACCTCCTCGGAGCCCCCGCCAGCACCCTCGAAGCACTCCGATGCGGTTGCGGACGCTGTTGGACTGTGATCTGCGCCAGCGAAAGGGTCCTGTGGCAAGCAAGACGCCGCCTCAAACGGGATGCAGAGCAGGCAGTAGTCATAGGCGGTGATGGGCGTGAAGGACACG
The DNA here is from genome assembly GCA_001299535.1 of Leptomonas seymouri. Lineage (NCBI taxonomy): Eukaryota > Euglenozoa > Kinetoplastea > Trypanosomatida > Trypanosomatidae > Leptomonas > Leptomonas seymouri. Next base: position 5,726 of record LJSK01000069.1, read on the forward strand.
TAGGGGGGTCCGGCTTGCGCGCTGGGCAGCGTCTCGTAGTGCAGCATGCCATCCTCGTAAATGCCCACCGTCCAGGGCAGTGCACTCGTATCGGATGGCGCGGCCGCACCCGCAGCTGAAGTACTTTTGAGCGGTAGCTGCGGTGAGCTCTGACGGCGGTGCAAGCGGCCGGGGGTCCCAGATCCCACACTGCTCGCACTATCCTCGTCGCTCCCAGGTCTCAGGGTGAGCCTACCCTTCGGCGTGCGGCCCGCTCGCTCTTGCGAGGTCACCATCTTTAACGACCCCCGTGTCGCCTGGACCCTGGTGCGGTCCTGCGCGGTGAGCTGGTCATTATAAAAAAGGTCGCGGGCGGTGAAATGAAGCTGGGCTGGGATGAGGGTCACGGTGCGACGCCGCAGCCGCTGCACGAAGCGCGCCGCCGCCGGCGAGGAGGACGACCCGGGTGAGAACACCATCGAGTCGTCGCGCACGCTGCGGCCTGCATTGCTGGCTGCACCGGTCACCCCACTCACGCGGGAGAAGAATGGCATAGGGAGGGTACTAAAACGGCCGGTGGCTGGCAGGGGGGAGCCGGCGGCAGCGGGGCGCTGGCAGTCGCTCAACTCGGAGTACTGCGACGCGCTGCGGTGCAGCAGCACCGGGACAACCTGCGTCGGCAATATGGGCGAGGGCAGGTTCGCGTGGGGAGCGGTGCTGCGGCGGAACGCAGTGCCGCTACCAGCGTGGGGAGTGAGCGGGCCCTTGCTGCGCTCGCCCCCCGGCGTGAGATACGTTGGAATAGGGGAGTTGGTAGTGCTGCCCCAGTGATGCGTGCCGCTGCTGAGCAAGGGGGTGACAGTGGTGTTAGTAGTGTCAGTGGTAGAGCTGTATTGCACTGCTGTAAGAGCATTGGAGGGTGGCCGGAGAGCGTCTGCGGTAGAATCAGGCCCGAGTGCTGCCGGGGGTGACAGGTCGCCAAGATCGGGCATCGTGGACGACAACTCAGCTGCCTGTAGGGCGTCTTCCTTTCCGCACGTTACGACGTCCACCCCCTCCTCGTCGCACGCCATCACCGCTTCCTCAGTGGATTCGCTTAACGAAGAGTGGAGCATGGGGGGCTCCAGCGACAGAGTGGGCTTGACGTACCGCAGGTGGTTGCTCTCGGGGACGGCTGGAAGCTGAAGCTGAGAAGAGGCGTACGGATTACTGGCAGAGGCAGCGGTGGTAGGGGCTGCAAATGCCTGTGGCACGACACCTGCATCACCGGCGGCCGCGGCATCAGCGACGCCTGCAGTTGCAGCTGCTGTTGTGGGGCTGGTCAAGAAGGCGGCAGAAGAGAAGCGAGGGATGGGAGTGCTTCGATTTTCTATCGGCGGCAGCTCACCCGTTTGGTCAAGCAGCACCACCTTCGAAGCACCCGACTCTGGAGGGCGGCGCAGCGGGGGCAGCGCAAGCTGCTCAGGCGAAAGGGAGTCGGCCATATACGGAACGGAGCGCCTCTTGGCCTCACCTGACAAGACCCGCACGAATCCCGTCGGGGGTGGGGGCGGGGTGGCGGGGAAGCTACGCAGCGGCGGTGCCGCGGCCGCCCCCGATGCATCGTCCCCCAGCGTGGCAGTGCTGCACGGCAGCGCGCCGACGGCCAAGGCCTCTATCGCAGCACTGTAGGTAGGTAGTAGCGAGACAAGATCATTGGCCTCACTGCTGGTGGCAGCGTCTTCGCCCCCTGCAGCCTCCTCTGCTGCTGTTGTTGCTGCTGATGCTGCAATTGTGTCCGTGCGTGTTCGTCGTTGTCCCCTGGGAGTTATCGGGGAAAGGTACGAGGACATCGTCCAGCTATTGTCAGGTCGGGGGAGCCGGACGGCAGAGCTGGTGTTGTTGATGCCAGTGAGGCGATCACCACCAACGCTGGCTGGCCCACTGGTTGCCCACGCGGAATCGCGGTGCAACAGGTATTCGAAAACCTCGTCCATCTTCACGTCGGAGACGCCCGTGATGCACAATCGTAGCGGCCCCGGCGCCGCCTCAGATGTTTTTTGCAGCAATGGCAAAGAGCCGGCAGTGAGGTCGTGTGGCTGCCGTGATGAGATGGATCGTGGACTGCCCCGGGTGGGGGTGGGGACCAACACACTGCCGAGGCTGGCCCGCAGCGCCTTCAAAGCTGCACGGAGGGGTATCACCCGCTCCGTCGAGAGCATCAGCAGCGCCATAAACCGCTCACTGAGAGCGATGAAATGTACGTGATGGGCCCTGGCCTTGGCCGCAGCAGGCAATGAAGAGGACGGTCCGTCTACTGCGTAGCTCGGCGCAGCTTCGCTTACCGGCTTGTGTTGCGGGGTCGGCCGTGGCATGATGATGGGTGGCGACAGCAGTTGAGGCGGCGAGCTGGAGGCATTACTTGGTCTAGCTGATTCACGCTTTGGAGGTGTGGCATCGAGGGAGAAGATTTGGGCGTCGCTGTCCGTGTTGCCGTTGCCCTTGTCCTTCAACCTCTCCCTCTTGTAGGCATTGGTACAGTGCTTCGCAGCTGCATGAAGGGCTGGCGTAGAGGGGGGGCAGCTCATCACGACCGAACGGCAGCACAGCCACAACACTTCTTGTTTGTTTGTTTGTTTGTTTCCCCTTCTTCTTTTTGTCCCTCAAACCGGGAAAAATTCGAGGAATCCGAAGTTCTTCGCGTCTGTGCCCTCTCGAGAGACGTCGCTGAGCCCCTGTGGCGGACGGTGTCGCCTTCCCTCGTATCCACCACTGCAGCCGTTAGCGACTGCGTATTTGCTCCACCGATTGAAAGAAAGTTGTAGAGAGGAGAGAGAGAGCTGCGCGGCCTTCGGGTGGGAGGGTCTGCTGCATTGACGTGCCGAATGTTGCTCTCCTCCGCTCTGCGTAAGTGTGTCACTACAGTCTCACAAGGGGGCGCTAAAACCGTCCCTCATTATCTGGTGAAGTGCGCTACGACAAGGCCGCTGAGGCGGCGATTCTACCACGGCGCCTTTGCGTGACGAGTGCTCGCACCACACTCCCTCACACTTAGCCAAACAGATAGCAGTGATTGAACGAAAGCAAGCAAGCAAGCAAACCAAAGAATCAAAAGCAAAACCAAGTATTAGCGATGAAGGTGAACGTAGGAAGAGAGCACATAGGAAGTGAAGCCGTGTGCTCGCGTGCAACGATCGAGTAATCCTCCTCTCCCTCCTTCTGCCACGCAACTGTCGATGAACAACAAAGAGAAGAGCAAAACAAAAAGAAAGAGATAAAACGAAGGAGAATCAATGAAGAGTGGAGTGCACAGAGGAGGAGGTTGCAAGACGGCGAGGAAGAGGAGCAGCGCTGCCCTGCCTTCTCTCTTTCTCTAGAAAAACAAAGTAATAATCTTAGGGCGGGGGGGGGCACGTCTGCAGCCGCTGCGAGCTCCGAAGAAGGCGAATGCGGGGCACACTCCGGATGAAGGAACGTACAAGGGCGAGGATGGGGGAAAAGAAGGACGACAGAGTGGAGAAGACACACAGAGACAAAGCTACTGATCACCGGCACACGCCACGGTCGCCTCGTGCGCGTGTTGGTCTTCTGCATTCAGGCGAGATTGCAAAGCCGCGCGCGTCACGATGGGCGTCGCTGGCATACCACCAGTACAAGCACTGGGGCTTCGCTCGCTGCAAAGGAGAGTGTAGGGGAGGGGGCCTCCTCTCCACGCGCCCCCTCTGCCCCCTCCCCCCTCCCCATATCTCTTTCCAGTTTTTATGGTGTTTGTCTCGTCGTTGAAACTGCCTATGCAACAGCACAACTAGTCGCAACGGGGGACAAAGATAAGCATGGCCACACCATCTTCCCAAGCCCAGTCAGGATGCGCGGCAGAGCACCGCGGCGGCAGCGCTGCGGTGGCGTACCGCGCGTGCCCAGGCGCACAGCGACGCCACACCGCAATCCGCACATGCGCACATCACATCGACCTTGTCAATGTCATGAAGTAAACCAAAAAACAAAACGTCGAAGAGCGGTGGGCACAGCCCGCAAACGGCGCCTACTTCGGTAAGCACAAATTGCACTCACCCATCAGCGCTTACAGCTCCGACGCCGCGCCTGACGCTTCCCCTCCGTTATCCTGAGGCCCAACGGCACTGCTCATCACGCCAACGCATAACAACACATCACACCCAGACGCGCATGTGCATGCACGCCCTCTGCAGCTACGCATAGTAGCGGGGGGCAAGCAGCAGATCCATCATGGCACCCACCTGCTCCGCCGTAAAGTACCTTCTATACTCCTGCTCCCAACCCTCGCGATGAGTGTGCCACCACTGCTCAAAGACGCGCTTTGCAAGACGGCCGCACTCGGTGTTGCCCTCCCGCGCACACACGGCGAGCACCTCCATCAGCTTCGGCACATACGGCGACGGCGCACCAGGGTCCGCCAGCACCACCGCCCCCAGCGCCTGCACCACCGCGATGCAGCGGTTATAGGAGGGGTCGTTTCTGAGAGAGCAGTTCATCTGCACGCCCTCCACTTCCGCTGATGATGGCGGGATGCTTGGCACCTCCGACAGCTGCGCACGGGCAGACCGTACGTGCGGCGGTGGCGACGGTGGCGGTGGGGGCGACTCCGTGGCCGCCTTCTTCGTCAGCAGACGATACTCGGAGCCAATGGACTGCACCATCGCCCGAGACTGCGCCTCTGACGCCACCTTCGTGAGAATTGCATAGAGTCTACTGCCCTCGCTGCGCACTTCGTCGCTGCGGTGAGCCAGAGAAGCCAGCGCGGCGTCGCCCACCCGCAGCATCATCGCGTACTTGCCAATGCGATGAAGATTTCGGAACACCACGACGCGCAAGGCACGCGTGCAAGCCGCCTTGGAGCGACGAGAGACGCCGTAGCCCACCGAACCGGTGCAGACGGCGCAAAGGTGCTCCAGCAGGCGGTGCGCGTTTGCCTTTGGCATCCACGACGTAACGAGAGACTGCAGCGCAGCCTCCACAACCTCATGCAAGTGCTGTATACTCGTGAAGGATAAGTCCAGGCTGTAGAAGAGCAGCACCACGATATCATCTACGAGGTGGAGGTAAGCGTCGACTGGGATTTCCTGAATCGAGAGCACCGCGGTCGTGAGCAGGGCGATGTCCTCGGGGCTTGGGGAAGTCGCTGGCGACGGCGTTGGTGCGTCGGCCATCGGGGCGGGCGAAACAAGCTGAGCCGCCTTCGTCGCCGCTACCTCCTCGCCACCCATCAGCGCAAACGCAAACGGCAGCTTCCCCTGAAACACCTGCGCGTTGACCCGCCCAAGGAGAGCACAGAAAAGTCTCTGCGCAGCGGGGTAGCACTGCCTGTACTCGGCCATGGCACTGCTGCGCAGGTAGCCGGTCGCAATTAGACGAGCGTTGAGACGCGACGCGCATTGCCGCACCTGATCGGCCGGCGACATGAAGAACACCGGCGCGTGCTCGCCAACGAGGAGAACAAGACGGGGGAGCAGCGGCGACACAATGGCGAGAGGTACGGCCTGAACAAGAGTAAGGACGACAGTGATCAGACGAAGCTGTCTCTGTGACCACGTGTCGCTCTCTCTCTTCGCTGGAGCTGCTGCCTGTGAGTCATCCTCCTCCACCGGAGTGGACCTCAGGTTCTCCGAAACGTTCGCGATGATCGACCACGTCTCCTCCACGCAAAGAAAACCGTGGATGACGGAGGCGCCGAGGAAAGTCATGAACCGCATTATCACGTGAGGAACGGCGGCGTGGCTGCAGAGGCATGTAAGGGCCGATACGAAGAGCCGCAGGGCGCGCGTGCGAAGTGCAGCGGCGGCGGTGACGGCGTGAGACCCCACGTCCACAGCTGGCGTTGCCGCCGATGTGAACTGGACCACGGCGATGGCAACGGTCAGCACTGAAAGAAAGAGGCGGTGCATCTCGTCCTCGTCGGTACGGTGTGGTCCTGCAGAATCTGCGCTGGCGTCGCCATCCGCCTGAGCACCAGCTGCAAGCAGCCGAGGCGCCGCTTCGGTTGAAGGCCCGGCATTGTCCTTTTCCGCGTCACGGTGCGCGGTGCGTTGCTCCGTCTCCCACCGCTCAAGTCTGCTCTCTGCCCACACAAGCAGCTCTGTTTCCCGTTGAGTGGAGGCGTCCGACCCATCATGGGTGGACGCCAAGATGGATACTAGGCTAGACGGCGACGCCTCCTGCGCCGCGCCAGCCAGGGGACGCTCCATGGGCAATGTCAGCACCCGCAGCGCCCACGGAGTGTCCCCTCCACTCACCGTTACGGGCGCCATCGCTGGAGTGAACAAAAGAAGAGGTGATGACGAAGGGGAGGGTGAACTGCGCGGAACGTCGTGCGCACCCGCAGCACAGATGTTGGCGCCCAGCAGCAGCTCGCTCCACTGCTCTCGGTAGAACTGCGTGCTCACCGGCAGCTCGCCAGCGAGGGCATTCACAAAGCCGGGCGTGTCCACGAAGCAGCTTTGTGGGGACGTCAGGTGCTCGCGAGAGAGCAACGGAAGGCCGGCTGCCAGGGCGGCGGACTTGGGGAGTGTGATCGTGCACATGGGAAACACCTGGCCCCGGTCCTTCATGTACTGCGGCAGCAGAGGCAGCACATCCTTCAGCCTCTGCAGAGACGCTTGAAGCGCGTGAAGGGCTTCGTGGTGCCTCTGCCTGTCGTCCTCGTCCAGTTCCGCCACGCCGCCTTCAGAAAGCAACAAGTATGAAGGGACTTGCACAGACCCGCCGTCCTCTGTACAGTCTAACAGCAGCACGGGCACCCGCACCTCGGGCACCGACACGTGCACCGCCATCGCGCCCAGCAGCTCCGTCGCGCGCGACCGCACCTCCACATGCGCCGCCACCGCCAGTCGTGTCAGCAGTCGGACGACGTGTAGCGATATCCACCGCTGCGAGGAAGGCCAATAAAGTCGATTAGCCAGCGTCAGCAGCACTACGGCCTGCATTGGGTGCGCTGTAACGAGACTGCTGGCCAGCTGAATGAGCTCCTCCAAGTACTGCGGAGATCGACTCGTTATGGTACCGGCCAGGGGCAGCATAGCATACGCCTTCTGCGTGAACGGCAAAAGCCTCACGGCGGACTTGGTGCGCACCTCCTCCGGGAAGGTCACCAGCGTCCGACACGCGCGCAGCCCCCACCACGGTGCTTTGGTGCAGTGGTCCTGTGAGGACATCATGAAGAACAGAAAAAACGTCCCACTGCCGGACTCCTGCAGTGTGTGGAGCAGTCTTTGGGGCAACGACAGCGTGGCCGGCGAGGGGGGGGACGCGCCCACGGCATGCCCTTCTGGTGTCGCCAGTGGCGGCGGTGGTGAAGGAAGGGGAGAGGGGGTGGCCGGGGCGGAGGGAGGTCCGGAGCGGGAAGCGGCGGCGACGTGCTCTTCATGCAGCACCCGCTGCCGCGCGAGCACCACGGCGGACAAGGCATGCTGCCGCTGCACAAACAGTGCCAACGATGCTGCGTTCAGCGAGTTGATCAGCTTATCGTGGATGAGCAGACGCAGACTGGGCAAGCGGACCTGCGTGTGCGGAGAAAAGCCAAGGCACTGCAGCACCGTCACCGTGAGCGTCAAGGTCTCCTGCGACACCGGCAGATGCCCTGCCACAGACGCCTCCACGTGCAGCTGCACCGCACGGCTAGCCCACCCATTCAGCGGAATCCTCTTGCGCGACCGGCACGCCGGGTTTTTCAGCGACACCTTCGACCAAAGCCGAAAGAAGGACTCGCTTGGAAGCCAGAAGTGCTGAGGGCAGTCGATCCCGCTCAGTACGAGCCACCGCAGGAGGCCGCGAACGCAGCTCCAGTCTACTACACAGTCCTCCCTCCACCCTCCAGAAGGCGCGTCGTCCTGGGCGGTGGCGGGCACAACCGCGTCCAACGACGGGAGAAGGGGGAGGAGGAAGGGCTGCAGCTCCACGCCTGCCCCCCTCAGCGGAGTGAGAACGTGGTAGTCAATCAATGGCAAGCACAGATGTGTGTAGACCACCTCGAAGATCTCCGCGCGAGAATAGGCCGGCTGGCAGCCGTCAGGTAGCCGCACAGCCCTCGAGGCCGAGCGTGGGTTCAGGTCACCCCAGTGAATGCCCCTTCTTGCGGCGTCCACAGTAGCATCAGCAGTGGCGGCCTTCGCCACGGACGGAGAGGGCGCCACGTAGATCCACTCGAATATCTCCAGCAAACGAAGCATCCATTCCAGTGCCCCTTCCAACACGCTGCTGGGGGTGACAGCGCTCGCACTCTCGCTCACGCAGCGCGGCTCCCTGTCTGGCGACGGTGTGGCCGGTTTACCGTTGTGGTCCAGGTCAACAAGGAAGCGGCGGGACAGCGAAGGAGCGTCCACGGCGGCTGCGGCGCCGGGGGAGCACACACGAATGCGCTTTGCCTGCACCACCATCAGCACTAAGTCCCGAAGCATGTCGTTAAAGAACTCCACTGCCAGGCGCACGTCCTCCTTCGCATCGGGCCACTCCACACTCACACGCGCGGCTGTCGCCGCTCCGGTGCGCATTGCAGCCATGGGCGGTAGCGGGGAACCGTCTTCGCTGTGGAGAACAGCCTCTGCGCTGCCTACGTGCTGCCGCCCCTTGCGGGCATCGAAATGCGACGACGCCGTCCACCGCGGGCGCATGAGAGACGACACCAGTGCGTGCGTCAGTTGCACCGCCACGCCGCGGCGCGTCTTGCTTGTGAGAAAACGCAGCTGAACATGCACCGCCTTCACGATGTCGGCTGCGCGTGCCCGTACAACTCTCCGCTCGCTGATCCCCAATACGCACGCGGCGAGCAGTGCGCCAGCCCACTCGGCCTCTGCGTCGTCTGCCGAGGGGTCGTGAAGAACCGGCAGCCACGTCTTCTCCGCGCACTTCCACGCGTCGGCCGGTGCCACGTCGGCCACCGTGCGTACCAGTGCACTCATCCGGCTGCCGTAGTCTCGACTTTGAGCTTCTCTCAGCACGGCACGCGTCACCATGGCGGTCGCACTTGGCGGCAGCGCCGCAATCACGGCCTCGATGTGCTTCAGGTCGGTGGCGTGGGTACCGTCCCGCTCCACGCCACGCTCTGCGAAAAAGTGAGTCACGCGGGCCGCGTACTCTGTGCCAAACGCCTCCGCCTCGAAGGGCGACCGCATAATCATGTGGGTGGGGATGTAGCTGACCGCGACGCCCAGCAGCGCAAAGATGGAGAAGGCGATTTCCGGTGTGCTCGGGCTGATCAGCGAAAGCAGCAGCGTATTGCAGCCCTGGAAGTAGTCGGAAACGGTCTCGCGCGCTGAACGCGTCACCTCTGCGGAGAAGCGCTCGTCGTCAGTGAAGAGGGTGACGATGGTGTGCCTCAGCAGCTCAGCCGAGAGGCGCCGCTGCTCCACCACCTCTGTAGGGCTGTTCAGGCCGGTGTCGACGCACTTGAGCAGCGCGGGCAAGGCAACCGTGGGGGACATGTACAAGAGACAGATGAGGAAGTCTGAGGCTGTTTTGGCGCGTGTCAGGAAGGCCGCTACCGCCAGGGGCAGGAAGAGCTGCACAAACTTCTCGATGGTAGACGGTGACCAGTACCGGGCTGAGAGCATGCGAGACGTGGCGAACGACCCTGCTTCTGTCGCGTTGCCTGTCGCAACGCAGTCGTCGCTGCGCGTGATGCCCTGGCGGTGGCCGGCGCCTTCTCCTCCACCTAGGCTTCCTTTTGGCACCCGATGCAGCGCCTCACGCGCCAACCCGCGGTAGCACTCACACACCCGCTCCACCGCACCACCCTGGGTACAGGGCAGGCCGGGACGCACGAGAACCCTCGTGGCGTGGATCCAGCGCTCGAGCTGCCTCCAGAGCGGCGACTCCGTGCTGTCGGGAAACGCGTTGAGCAGACGCACGTACGGCATCGCCGCCCATTCAATCTGTTTTGACCTCATCTCTGCCTCACCGGACCCACCACATGAGCCCCCAGCCCCTCCAACGCCGCTGTGGCCTCCTCTCCATCCAGCAGTCCCACAACTGGTAGCAACAGCAGCGGCTCCCCGCACCACGCGTGACACCGCCGCCGCAGCCGCGGCGCCGGGCATGCCTGCTGAGCTGTCGATAGGCAACGCCAGCGCGTTCAGCCACGACGTGAACAACGGCTCTGCATAGTCGTCCAGGCCCTTCACGGAGGGGTGGGCTCGCGCAATAGAGCTGACGAAGAAAATCACAGCTGTTCGCCACGGCATCAGCAAGCGGCGTCGCTCCTTCCTGCGTCCCTGCCGCGTCACCACGGAGGCGACGGGCGGGCTTGGCGGCGACCATGCCGCGGCCTCCACAAGGAAAAACTGCAACAGCTGCCTTGCGCGGGCTGTGAGACAGGGAGCGCTGCTCGTGGCCACCGCCCGGCCTTCACACTCTCTGCCCTCCGCCTTCTCTTCCTCGCAGATGTGCGGCGGCACTGCGGAGGGCTCGCACAGGTGGCGATACGGAACGAGCTGGACGAAGAGCGATAGGGCAGCAACGCCGCGGGACGAGCGCTGCAAGTCGCTACAGATGAATCCCCACAGTCCATCCACGGCCCCGGGGGTGAAGAAGGGAGAGGCGCGACGGCACAGCTCGGGCAGCTCACACCGGACGGCAGCCACCACCGCTGCCCACGAGATCAGCCGAGAGTTTGATGGCTCCAGAACCGCCGAGAACAAAGCCGCGAGTGGCTTCCAGGGTAGAGAAAACGCATACCTCACCCGAGGCTTGACATAGCCTGGAGCCACGCCTGCCTTTGCTTTGGGCTGCTCCGCCAGCGGTGATGAGGACGTCCGGCTGGCAGGCGGCGCGTCGGCAGATAAGAAAAGAAGCTGGTCTTTGGGTGGCTGATGGGCACCACAGGCGGCGTGGAAAGCCTTGACCACACTCTTCCAACAGCGCACGTTCGCCCCCACAAGTGGCCAGCACGTTGCCCAGGCGTACAGCAGCGGCGTCACGCGCGCTTGCAGGCGGAAGGGCAGGGTATAAGAGGGGAAATGGCTGCCGTCGCACGTGATGAGCTGATTGAGTCGAGTGACAAGTTGGTGCAAGTGACATGTCAGCGAGTCCCACGGCACGGCACCAGCGGGCAGCTCGTAGCCGTCGTCACACTTCGCACGCACGTCCGCCTCCCACGTGGTGGGCACGTCTTCACTGCAGTACAGCCCGCCTGCCGAAATGCAAAAGGGCAGTTCGTTCACGCCATCCGCGTTGCAGGCGTCCTCAGCCTCGGAAGGCGGCTCGCACACGCTGCCGCTGAAGATGTTCGATGGGAGCCGCTTAGCCCACTCCTCGGGCCCGCCAAACTGCGCCAACTCCTCACACAGCTGCGCCAGCAGGCGGCCATCCGTGGCCCGCTGGTGCGCAATCAAATCGGGGGCTACGCATTGGTCAATGTACCGGTGGATGCGTTCGTGACGGAGGAGTCCCTGCTCATCGCCGGCGGTGATGGAGGGTGGTCGGTCCGTTGCGGAGGCGTCCGACAGGCACGACGGAAATGAAGCCTCCTGCGCATTGGGGTTTGGGTATGCAGCTGACGCGTCGCTACAGGGGTGCATTTCCGTCTCTGCCACGTTGCTGGAGCAGGAGGAGGTCAGCTCAGACCCATACGAAGATGTAGAGGACATTGGGCTGAGTGCGAGTGAATCGCTGCCGCCAAGACACTAACACGTGGCGCTTTGTTATCGATGAATGTTCAATGTACAGCGCCCAGTGATACCATTTTTTTTTTTTTCTGTAGCTGCTGCAAGTGCCATCAAATACTCCAAGAAAAAGGGCAGTAGTGGCACGTGAAGAGCTACGTGGGAGCGACGCGCTTCACCAATGACAAGCCAACGCTTTCAGAGAGAAGCCGAGCCTAACAATGGCGGGGGAGGGGGGTGGGGGAAACAAGATGTGTTGAGAGCGAGCAGACACAACAGGCGGGATGAAGAAGGGGTAGCGCAGAAACGGGGAGACGTGAGCAGACGCAACATTTCACAGCGCTCACAAGAACATCAGCAGCCCGGGCACTAACGGTAAAGCGAAATTTAAAAGAGATGGCGCAGATGAAAGCAAAGCGAGCCAAGACAAATACAGGAATACATAACAGCAACGATGTCCCCGTCACGTTGCGTGTGCGTTCGTTAAGGAGAATCGCGGTATGGTGTGGGTGGGTGTAAGAGAAAGTGTGGCGAGCCAACGGCTGCTGACAATCAACAGAAAGAAAGCTACGGTGTGGAAGGAGCGACGCGGCGAGCGATGATCCCTGCAGTGGTGCACGTGCCCGTATCTGCCGCCGACAAACCCTCGAGTTTCTCTGTCGTGAAGGGTCGAGAAGCAAAGCAAGGAATCATGGAAACCGAAAGAAAGAAAGAACGAAAAGTGGAGGGCGAGAGAGAAACTAACGACGGAGAGTTCCGTTGAAGTTCTTAGCTTGCCGGTGCACCGTGGCAGCACACGGAAAGCGGCTCCGTATGGCATCCAGCACAAACAAAGAAAACCAAGAGATGAATGCCCCCTTCATGTTTTCAGTGCCGACTGATAACACATTTTGTTTCGTTCAGCTAAGAAAGAAGCGGCCGTGAGTACTAGGCCCCTCCACACTACCAGCCGTGTCTTCTTCATTGGATGGGGAGGTGGCGGCCCATCCGCCAGGCGCTGACCCCTGCTTCAGCCCCCAAGCCAATCAGCAAGATCCGCGGCGACACGCGGCATCAGTTGAATTCCTCTGCGCTTTAACTACTCTTCTGGTCTACATGGGAGGCACAAGTGACACGCAAGTAGTGGGCAGTGGCACTCATACCAGAAATCAAAACAAGAAAGTATATAAGACAAATATATGAAAAGAGATACGGCACACCCCGGCATTGCAGACACGTCCGAAGGCCTGACAGGGAAACAGGGGGAGGGGAGCGGGTCCCCCACATACACGCACACGCACACCAACAAAGAAGCCTCCGCTCAACAGCAAGAGGGGTGGGGGAGGGAAGCCCGTCGATCGGGGACGCGACAGGCCGCTTTGTTTTCCTTTCTTCTTCGTATTTGCCTTCTTTACATCACCGTAGGCGGACTGCACATCCGCCGCAGCGCCGCAGCGTCGGTACAGCTACCACAAGGGCACTGCGTACCCAATGCGTTTGTGCAGGTGCTTGACGCTCACGGGAACCGTCACCGCATGAAGCACACGTCGAAGTTGCGTTCGCCAGTGCCGTAGTACAGCTGCCCACACTCCAGCGTGCCAGGCCGATACCAGAAGAGGGAGCCCTCGTAGAATAAATTACGAACGCTCACCACATTAGCCGTGGCGTCGTACTTCACTGACCAGACACCGGCCGGGGCGTCATCCGTGATGGGCATCAGGTAATCCGTATGGGGGTTGTACGTGGGCCCGTAGAGAACACGGTTGCGCTCCTCCTTCCCAAGCATTGCCATCTTCAGATAGCACGAGGGCTTCTTCGCGTGGTGAAGCGGCTGTCCGCCAAAGGTACCGTTGCGCACGCCCTCCACCCCTCCATCCTGCAGGACGTACATCCCGCGCACGGTTAGGCGGCAGTCGACATCGTGCAGCTGCACAAAGTGGGCCACCCGCATCGCCTCCGTGACACTGACAATGCGAAATCGGGGTCCACGCTTGTGCGGGGGCGGCAGCGGGACCGCGTCCTCCTCCTCCTCGTCGTCCCCCTCTCCCTCTTCGTCGTCCTCGCGCTCCCTCTCATCATCCTCACCGCTGTTCTCGCCGTCGCCGTTCCCTTCCCCGGCCTCTGCACGCGCGGCCTCGATGTCGGCCATCGCCCCGGTCAGCACGCCATCCTGTGGTGGTATCGTCACGGCAGTCTCATCCATCTCTGCCGGCAGGTCCTGCCGTGCCTTGTATTCGTACGTGGGCGTGCCTTGGTAAGGTCCTCGCAGTGCCTCACAGAGGGTCGCCTGCTCATCTGTCAGGTCCGCCAGCAAGAACCAGGTGTTGCCGCCATCAGTACTGTAGAAGCTCGCGGCAGGGCCGAAGTCACCCTTGGGGAAGGCCTGCGCGATCCAATAGTCCGCCTTGATCCCCGTGATCTTGCCCCACGGCGTGACAGGTGTGCCACGGTAGCGCTGTGAAAGGAGGGGCAGAGAGCACTGCAAAGCCGTCGCCTCCGCCGACGTGAGGGACTTGCCAGCCACAGAGAGGTGCCGTGCGTTGAGGACAGACATCGCCCCGTGTGTTGCGGATGTTTTGTGTGTGTGTGTGGTGGTTGATACTGTCTTCGCACGTCGCCGATGCCTCAGGTAAGCGTCCACGCGTCTTCCTTCGTGGTACACAAGAACCTCGCTTTGCTCTGTTAGAGCTGCGCGGATGGAGGTGATGGAGAAGGGGGGGGGGTGAGAGTCAAAGAGGAGCCCGGCGAGAGACCGACACGGCAGAGCGAAGAAAGTCTAAGAAGCGCCAGAAATTGGCAGCCGCACTTCTATTCCTTTTATTATATCGTGCACAGCAGTGCTGCCGTGGTGCACCGCCCCCACAGAGAGAGAAAGCGCGTTGCGTGAATGAAACGAAGACGGGCGAAACCACAGAGAACCGAAAGGGGGGAGGGGGAGAGATGACGGAGAAGGTGAGTTGGTGAAGCCGGTGAGCTTCGGGGCCCTCAGAAAAGAAGAAGAAAACGGATCGACAAGATGGCCGCGCCGCCCACTTCGTGCCCCTGCGAGAGGCATTGCCCCGTTGTGGCTGCGTTGTTACATAAACGGTGGGTGGGTTCGATGTGATCAGTTCCTAAGTGCGTGTTACGCAAGGGCAAAAGCAGCACCGCAGCACCACAACCACTGTCGGAGGCGACACTGCATGCCTCCCCACGTTATCCTGCTCTCTTCCGCTTCGCATCGGTCAATCAGAGAGAGAACAAGAATCTACTTAAGGAAAGAAAGCAGCCACTCCGCGAGACCGTCGACGCATCACGCATCTACGTGTGCACACCGCCCAGAATAGCCGCGACGCGCTTCCGGGCGAGAGCCTCCGCCTGTTTGAAGTGCAGCAGCAGCTCTAGCTGCTCCACTGAACCCTGCCGCAGGCATGCGTTCTGGTACCACTGCGCCACCAACGTCGCGCTTGGCGGCAGGATCACGCAGCACAGGCCCGTAATATGCACCAGTCTGCAGTTACGGGTGATGGTCGCAGTGTCGGGGTAGTAGCGGTATGCTGGCGAAATCAGCAGCTCCGCGAAGACTCGGCGAAGGACGGGCTCCTCTTCGAGCGACGAGGCCACGACATCGTAGTGCGGGGTGAGGGACTCGGATTTAGGGCTGTTGTAATAGCAGGCCACGGGCACTGCGTGAAAATGAAAGCGCGAGGCGTTGGCGATGAAGGAGCCAAACCAGTCCACCACAAACGACGCTGCACAGACCAACCACGACACCCTCAAGAAGTAGCAGCACTGCGCATCGTACTGTCTCGGCAGGCTGACGTCGACGCTCATGTAGCGCTCTTCCAGAGGCACGTCAAAGACGACGGTGCGCCCCGTGACGGGATCCACCACGTTGCGCGTGTCGAGGGTCAGCGAGTTGTCATGCACCAGCACCACGTCCATCAAAGGCGGGGCCGAGGGAAAGGTAAGTGGCATCGAATCCGGTATTTCGATGGACACCCCGCTGCTGTGCCGCTGCCACTCTACCTTGCCATGCGTCGACAGGTGTGCCGAGAAGCGGTAGCCGATAAAGCGATGGAACTCTTCGAAGGACGGCGGGTGTGCGGGGTCTTCGGGCAGCAGCATCACCGACACCTCGCGCGAGCGCAGCCACAGGTCGGGGGCACGCGGGATGTGCGCCTCCGGCCGTTCCTGCAGCCACCGGTCCAGCGACTCCCAGCGGAAGGCGTTGCGTTCGCCGATCTGCGCCTCCATATGCACCTCGCGTGTGGAGAACTCATCTGCAAGGTAGTTCCACAGTAGATAGCGGTAACTCAGCATGTGCGTCACCTGCCCGTTGCTGTACATGCCGCGATGCAGCATCCGGGTGATGGAGATTGTCTTGGCCGTCTCCCCGACCTTCAACGTGTGAGTTTGGTGGCCCAGCGACATCTCCAGCCGCGCATTCGGCGACGGATCCGCACGCGGCCACTGCGTCCCCGCAGCGAGCCCCGGCCCGTCCACAACGATTTGGTACTGCTGCTGCAGTCGCTGTAGCACGAACTCAAGCAGCCGCTTCTTCTCACTTGCGGGGTCGGCGTGTCCACCAGCAGCGCTGGTGTTCGTGACGGTGTACTGGTGCGGCGAGACAGTGTAGAAGCCCTCGCGTGGGTAGGCGGGTTTGCTGCCGTACAGCGGCAAGAGGCGGCAGGTACACAAGCGCGTCCAGCTCGCCAGGTGCGGCAGTTCAGAGGCGATGTCGGGGTGCTTCCACTGCCACCGGCGCCGCAGCACCGTCGCCGTGCTAGCGCTCTCTGCGGACTGCGACAGGGCCGTGACGTCTTCGCGCAGCTCCTCCTCCGTGCCGGGTCGAAGGGGATTGATGGGCTTAATGGCAAAGAGGAGGCTGTTGCGCAGCTGGACATAGCCAACCGTGATGACAGCACCGGGTTCAACGGGGATCACTGCCGATGGGGGATATGTGATGTTGCACGGTGAGCACGGCACCTGCGCACTGTTGTGCTGCCGCTCCCCATAGTTTTTCTCCGGGCTAAGCAGGCTGTGATCCTGAGGAGCGTCGGCAGGCACAGCGGAGGGAGAGGTACGGACAACACCGGATGCCGTGAGCAGTCGGGGGGGAACTGGCTGGATGGACGTTGTTATGGCGGCGGCGGCTATTGGCCCTGCGGTAATCACCAACTGTGGATCGAGGGACGTGCCGCCCGCACCGCCCCCCGGACCCGAGGCTGAAGCAGCACGGGGCGACTTCGTCGCCGTGGCCACCGCGTCCGACAACTTCTGACGGGAGTCCGCCGTCTCGCCACCGGTATGCGACCCTCCACAGGCCTCGCGTGGGGTGGCGGCGGCAACGGCAAGAGGGTAGCCGGAGGAAGTGGTGAGCGTCGGCATCACCCGTCCTTTGTTATCGAGCCGCGAGCCGCCGTCGACCGATCCGGCACCGCATGCGTCTTTTGCGTTCGGTGAAGTGCGCAGCACGTCCTGGCCACCCCATCTTTCGTTATCAATGGCTGCTGCAGCTGCCGTGGCGTGCGTCGCAGCATCTGCCTTCTGAGCGGTCTCAGGCTCTCCATGGTCCTCCATCGTCGTAGTCGATGCCCCACGATCCTCGTCCGCCTCTGCTGCAACTTCTGCACCGCCCCCTTCACCCTCACCTGCCAGCCCATCGCGGGCACCATGCAACGATGCTGGTGACACCGGTCCGCGACGCTCTACCGCGGCGTCGCCGCCTTCGTCCACGGCGGTGACAAACAAATTCGGCTGCAATCTTAGCAGGATCTTCTCCGAGGACTGGAAGTGCACCCCGTTGTTGTGCGTAGGGATGATGAGGGTGAGGCCATCCGCGCTGATGCCGCTGTGCGAACGACAGAACACCTCCGCGGCACGGAAGTCCGATTGGAAGCGATACACTTCGCTGATCGCGCTGGCCGTGCTGCGGACCGCCTTGGGGCCACCGCCACCGCCATTTGGGGCTGCTGCGCCGCCGTTGCCGCGGCCCAGAAGCTCATCTGCACGCAGAGAGGAGGTCGACGCGGGGGCCCCGCTTGCCGCGTTGAAGTAGCCATCAACGCTGCTTACCCCGTCAACCGTCATGCTGTCGCCACTCTCCGTCTCCGCATCGGTGTAGTCGTCGGAGTCCGCGTCGCGGGTGAGTCGGTCATCACGCCCAGTGAAGCAGCTCATGAAGTCACACCAGCACTGATCGTCCAGGATGAGACGCGGCGACCAAAAGCAGCCCGGTAGCATGGCTGTGTCGAGGGTAATCTCGAGAATAAGGTAGCCGTTGCGCAAGTCGCTGTCGACCACGTTGCAGCCGCAAAAGGCAGCGTCGGTGCGGGTGCGGGTGAGCGGCCTGTGCCAAGGCTTGGCCGGCCACGGCGCCGAGGGCATAGCGACGCCGGGGTGCGGGGACGGCTCTAGCTCCGCGGCAGCAGCAGCAGCCGCAAGCGTGGTGCCGATCGGCTCCTCTCCGAGCGACACATCCGCGGATCCAGTCGGGCCCCCGCGCGGGACCGTGCACGCGAGGCCCAGCCCCTCGGCGCGGCTGGCAGCGTTGGTTGCCGGAAAGGCATTTCCGTCCTCTTGATGGAGCTTTGCGGTGTGCAGGCAGTACCACGAGCACACCGCAATGGGGCGGCTGGCGCCACCGCCCTCGAGAGGCGGCAGGCCTGTAGAGAGCTCATACAGGGCTGCCGTCACGGCGCTTGTTACGGCTGCGCTTGCGGCGGGCGGCCCAAAGATGGAGTTGATGCTAGACTTGCCCACGTTGCTCTCCCTGCACAAGAGCGAGAGCGGCTGCCGGTGAGAGGAGGAGTGGTGCCGGCCAACGTACGACGACCCCGCGCTGCGCACAGAGCGCTCAAAGGCTCCCAGAAAATGGGAGGCCGGGTTGGCAGTCGTCTTGTCAAAGGAACGGCTAACGTGCAGCTGCGGGTGGCTGCTCACGCTGTAGGAGGTGAGGCTGCTGGGGTGGCTGGCGTGGCTGCGGCTGCCGCTGCTTGGACCGGCGGCCGAGATGGCGATGGAGGAGCTAGACATGTGCAGTGGTGTGCGGGCTGCTGCTGCGCTGCTACCCCGTAGACGACGCTTGGTCGACCCCCAGACGGTCGCTTCACCCTTGCGAGGACCACCGCCGACGCTTTGCCGCCGCGGCGACACGGAGGACGGCTGCAGAGGGGGGAAGGCGCTGACGATTGCGGGATGCGGCGGGTAAGCGATGTGCTGCTGCGAAGAGTGGCAGCTGCCACTTGCACCGTGTGAGAGATGGTGGTGTTCCTGCCACACGGCGGCCGTGTGGAACGGGCCGCCACGCGGCATCGACCCCCGCGCGGGCACGTTCGGCGAGGCGAAGGCACTGCTGCTGGCAGTGGTGGTGCGCACGAGAAGGGGGCTGCTTGCCGCGCCTCCGACAGCGAAGATGGGTGAGACGCGTCCCGCAGCTCCAGATGGGCTTCTGCGTGGCCCAAAGTGGGCGTTGTGGCTTAAAGGGGAGCGCGATGACGCGGTGACGTCGGCGCCGCCGTTGACCGAGATGCCCACCTCCAGCGCATCCGAAAGGTAGGAGTGGGGCGTCGGCATCCGCGCCGCGGCGGCCCCCGCGGCACTCTTCGGGTTGACGCTGTCCTCTGGAAGCGACGCGAACGCAGCGGCGGCGGAAGTCACGGGTAAGATAACGTCAGCAGCAGCGTAGAAGCGCAGCCCCAGACCCGGTATGAGCAACGGCGGGTTGGCTGCAGCGGCCATAGAGATGCCTGACGTTGTCGTACCGCCATCCGCGCACCCACCCGGGCCCAGCGCCGGCTCGCCGAGGCCCCCGCGCTGTCGCGCCCCGCTGCCGCTCCCGGCGGCGGCAGAGCCGTAGCAGCCGTCTTCTCCTCCCTCCATGCCGTCACCACTGCGGCCACTACCTGCCTGAGCAGTACTCAACGGCGACCTTCCTGCACCACCCGCGAATCCCCCACCCGCGTGGGGCAGCGATTTCTGCTGCTGCTGTGGTGGTGGTGGCTCTTGCGGTGACCACATCGTGTCAACGATCGACATCATCTGATACTCACGCTGCCAGGACTCCTTTGGCAGCAGCTCAAACACCGCCTCGCCGCTGCTGTTGTGCAGAGCGGAATAGAAAAACAGAACGGAGATCCACTCCGGAGTCTCGTAGTAGCGCTCCACCTCGGCCGATGCACACGCCCCGCTACCAGAGGCGCCAGTGCGGGAGAGAAGGCTGCTGTGCAGGTGATACTGCGAGCGCAGCGTGTCGTCGTCTGATGTGTACTCCAGCAGGGGTGTGACGTGCAGGGGCGGGCGGCCGATGCACACCACCATCACCTTCTCCAAGCCCATATCGTGCAGCCGCGCACACACAACCTGCACCAGACTGTTCGTGACACGGTAGAAGCCTTTGCCGGCCGATACGACGGTGACGGCGTGCCCGCAGAGGGTGAGGTGGCGGTCTATGTAGTGGTGGTCGCAGCGCTCTAGCAAGACACTCAGCGCCTCTAGCGTGTTCGACTGCTTCGCGTGGACGAAGAGGCGCTTCGCAGTGATGCCTTCGATGTACGCCTGACGATGGCGCACGTACATTTCAAACGCAAAACTCCCGTCAGCGGGGGTTTTCGTAGGGGACGTCCACGTCCCCTTGGGGAAGCCACTCACGCCGCTGTCAGCCTCCATTAAGGGCCCTGTCCCCCCACCCCCTCTGGGTAACTCGCCGCCGCCGCGCCCCGCCCGTCCCTCGCGATAAGCCGCCACCTCCGCCTCTAGCAGGCGATACGCAGCTGTCTGCACCTCTCGCAGCACCCGGTCCACCAGCGCCTCGCAATGCATGCGTATCTCCTCGACAACATCGACGTTGCGCGCCTCCCGCGGCAGCTCCAACAAATGAAAGACGTCGCTCTGCCGGCTGAACTGAAACTCCTTCTGCAGTCGACCCGTAAAGACGACACGAATCAGCGGTGAAGCCTTGCGCTTGGGCAGTTGCCGCAGCAGCAGCTCACTAATGAACTTTCGAATAGCCCAAGTTAGCGCAATGCGACCATCAACGGTGGTGTTCCACATCTCCCGTGACAGCTCCACAACAATGTAGTGCACCGGTGACAGCGACTGGAAGTTGATGTGGGTGGTCGGCAGCACAATGCCACACCCCACACGCACATACGACGTTGTGGCGCCTGTGCCATTCGCTGCCGCAGCAGCAGCGTTACTGTTCGCCGCATGGGTCGCACCACTGGCTGGGCTCGCGCTGGTGCCCGGCCCACCGCTGACCGTGGGAGTCGAGATCGGGCTGGCGGGGCTGCTGGACAGCGGTGCAAAGGCGTTCACCACCGCCTGTAGCATCTCCCGCACACGGATGCGGAAATTGCAGATGTGGATCTCCTCCCCTTCGTAGAGAATGCGCTCCCGCAGCGCTTCAGAAATCAGAAAGAGATCGGACCGGCTCACGTACTGGCCCTCTACCGTCACCTCCACATGCGAGAGCCCGTAGTGATCCTGTACGTCCCGGTAGGAGGAGAGGATGCGCGCCATGATCTTGCCTTTCGCCACTTCGTTGATGAGAGGGCACTTGGAGGTGAGCGACTGGTTGACGCTAATAGCGCCGTTGGCGTGACTCACCTCCTTTTCGTTGAAGGCCATCGCACGGCAGATCCACCCACCGGAGGGGTGCATGAGGGAATTGATCGTGGCGCCGCCGGAGCTGTGCGGGGGACCCGCCACACCTGCGCCGCCACTGCCACCAACCCCCTGGGCCGAAGCTCCACACGAGGCGCTCAACCCTCCACCTCCGCCGGCACTGTTATTCAGGGAAGCGCTGCCCAGCACGTGCTGGCCACCCGAGTGCGTGACGTTGGCCCCGCCCGCAGCGGGAGAGGTGGGTGCAGGAAAGTCCTGGCCGCCCCCCGTAGGCCCAGCCGCATGTGGAGAGCCCGGCCCGTGCGGCGGCTCCCCGTAGCGGCTGGTACCCGCGCTGGCAGCGGTGCCGCCACCGTTGAAGCTTCCGTTCGTGACGGCGCCGCTGCCACCGCCGCTACCCCCAGAAGGGGAAGCGAAGGAGGAGAGGGACATCAAGTCCACGTAGGAGCCCCAGGCAAGAGAGGCACTGCTCACCGGGCGTGCCACGTTCGAGTGAAAAGCCGAGCTCGGGTTGGGATGGCTGCTGCTCGCCGTGGCCGGGTTGCCAGACGCGGGCGCCGCGTGACTCACCGCATTGCCGCTGCTGAACAGCGGGGCAGAGAAAAAAGGCCGCAGCTCCACGATGGCCTCCACGAGCGTCTGCACGCTCTCCGCGGACGGCGATGGCGACGGCAACGGTGCAGCGCCGGCGGCGGTGGAAGTCGGAGAGGTGGAGGCGGCAAAACGCTTTGGGTTTCCCGGGCTTGAGCCGGAGGTGCTGTGGGCGTTTGCACCTGCGCTGGGCCGCACAACGCCCCCGCTTGGGGAGTTCTGAAAGGCCGCATTTGCGGTCGTTGCAGAGTTGCCGGTGTTCGCTGCGGGGGTGGGATTCGCGAGGTTGAAGTTTTTAGGGCAGAAGAGAAACGCCGCCTTAGAGAGCGCATCGCTGTGGGTTCGGAAGACAAGCGAAATAGGCGCATCACATCCCTGGGAGACGCTGGGGGTATCGACGTGCCGCTGCCGCCGTCGCAGGCTCGCTCCCTTGACGGTGCTCATCGCAAGGGCCGCCTTGGCGTGCGCGGAGGAGAACAGAGCAGCAAAGGTACAGAGGCTCTCTCCCTCGATGCGCGCGTGTCTAAAAGAAAAAAAGAGAGAGAAGACGAGCACCGATCAATGCGGCTGTGGCAGGCACAGGGACTCAAGAAGAACCGTGTCGTGACGCGTGGGAGTGTAGAGCAGGGGCAGGTGGATGCCGCCGACGCCGCCGTCCATCCAACACACACAAAGGCAAACAAAAAAAACGGCGAGCAGCAACAAAATAAGGATAGCTGAATAGGCGGAGGATGCACCCCCCCCCCTTCCTCGCCTCCGGGCGTGTTGGCCACAGCGAAGAGCAATCGCACTGGGCAGCTGCAAGGTGCCACCCCGTCTGCACCACTGCACACTGAGAGACGCAAAGGACTTTGGAGAAAGGCAGCACATAGGAGTCATCACAGAAATAAGAGTAGGAGAAGGGTGGGGGGGGGGATGCAAGACGGGGAGGATGCGTGTTATGCGAAGTCGAACACAACGGAAAGAGGCGGCCGGGCTACGCCAACGCAGGCACCATGATGGGTGCGCGGATGGGCAACGAAAGAAGAGGTGCCGGTGTGCATTGGGGGGGGGGAGAGGAGAGAGGGGTGGTTCTGTTGCTTCTAGAAAACGGAAACGAGGGAAGCCAATCTGGCAGGATCTAAGCATAGCTGCCTCCACGAGAGCAGAGAGAGAGCGGGAGACACACAGACAAGGCATATATATATTGAAGAGTAACGGAGATGAAGCAAAAAAGAAGAGTGATAGCAGACGTCTAGACGTGTGGTGCGCGTGCACCACTAGCGCGAGCTTACAGCTGCTGAAGGAGCGCATCGCGCAAGCGCTCGTACGCCTGATGCTGCTCCCGCCCCTGCGCCAGCTCCTCTGCGTCCAGAGCAGCCACACCCGTCTGTGGTGGTGGAGGGCGAAGAGTCCTCGGTTCTAAGAGCCAGCCCTTATTTTCAAAAGTGGACCAACGGCGCTTCACGTCCGCTGCTCTCTGCCCCGCAGGGGAATAGAGAGGAAGGTCCACGTCACTGTCGAAGCTGCACGAGTGTCGCGGCAGCGTGTGCGAGCACCGGGGTGGCGGCGGCGGCAGTGGCGCTGCCATCGGGGCGGCGCCCACAGAGTTGCTGATATCGGAGTGTGGTATGACGATAGAGGGGGAGCGACTGCGAGAGGGGCTGTGGATGGAATAGTGGCCTCCGCTGCTCGCGCGGTACTGTAGTGGGGTGGGGGGTCCTCCACCGCTAACGCCGGATGTTGGGTACTGGCCTTTACTGGCTGCGGCAAGTGCAGGGGAAGATGGTTCGGCCACTGCCGCATTCACGAGCCGGGAGTCCGGCAAATCAGCAACGTGTACACCATCTGAAAGGTGGAGTAGGTCACGCCTCGGCACTGCATCTACCAGAGCCTCACCACCTCTTGAATCAGAAGAAGGGGATGCAGACTGAGCCGAGGAAGCATCCGCCCGCAGCCGGGCTACCTCACGCTCGAGTAGTCGCCTTTCATACGTGTATTCCCTTGTGAGCGCGCGGACGACAGCGTAGACGGCGGACAGCGGCACCGCCGCTGACGGCTGCACCGCGTCATGGCATCGTGTTACGAATGCGGGAGGCGAGGGGCCCTTTTGAACTGATGGCCCCTCGCCCACACGCAAGCACCTCGTTGTGATCCCGTCCTTGACGAACAAGGATGAGTCAGCGGTGGGAAGCGGGCATCCACAGAATACGCAAAAGCGATTAAGCGGCAGCCGCGCGTCGGCTGATCGAGTGTTTGCGCTGACGGAAGAGTCCCCATCTCCGACCGAGTGCGTCCGCTGCGCCGACACCACGATGCACGCAGGAGCCCCGCAGCTGCGACACAAGCTATGCATGGGAGAGTCCGATGGAGCAAAGAGAAAAAAGTCAAGGAGAGGGGAAACGGAAGGTCCGACCCATCCCTCGCGTGCTTCTTCACGGCAATAGGCGCAGGTGTACAGTGGGGGAAGGGGGAGGGGGGAGAGAGCGAAAGAGAGCGAAAGAGAGGGAGTTGCGGCGCAGTGGGGAAGAGATCTCCCTGCTGGAATGACCCGGCGGCAGCACACACAAAAGTTTTCTTTCATTGAAGCATAATAATAATAATAATAAAACCGAACTGCGGAGAGGCAGCGCTGGTCGGCGCGCCCTCGTCGCCCCCCACCCCCTTCCCCTCCCCAATCAAAAAAAAAATTGGGGGGAGCGGGTGCCGCTCTGCCGATGTCAGCCAAGACGTCCCGCCAAGGCTGCCGTGCATTGTCACGGCGACTGTGAAGATGAAGAAGAGATGAAAGCAAAAATAAATAAAGCGGTGGTCCTTAACGGCGCAGGAAGAAAGGCGCTTCGCATTTCGCCGCCGTCCCCCAAGCCGACGGTACACAGACACGAAGTTACCATCACTTTGGTGGCACCCTCGCAAGGGGAGTTGCCGGTTAGCACACCCCAACTTGCCCCCACCCCTTCCATCTCACTCCCCTCGTCGTCACCACCGTCCTTGACCCTGTCTACAGGGAAGTCGGATTGCCGCGGCAACAGCTACGATACGGCACGCCGACAGCGGCGGCGGAGGTCACGAGGGTCTCGCTGACCACCGCGCCCCTTCTCCTTCGTCCTTCTTGATCGCGCCCATCAAAAGAGGTGGCGACGGAGGGAGCTGTGCCAGCCCCTCGTCAGACTCGCCCCTTCGCCCTGCTGGAGGTGGCCGCGCGTCACGCCTGAACCTGCGCGCTTTGTTTCTTCGCTTCCTCCTCCTCTGACAGCATAAACCACAGCACCTCCAGGTTGGTACGAGCCGCTTCCACGGCCTCCGCCTTCACCTGGGCACGGCTGCGAACGGAGAAAAGAAGGTTGGAGCTGCTGAAAGCCGCACCGAAGCGCCGGCGCAGCCGCAGCCACTCGTGCTGAGTGATGGTCATAGCAATGTGAAGCATAATCATCATGAACAGCAAGACGAAGACGATCACCATCGTCTTCGCCACGAGCACCGTCACCACGAAGCGTGCATCGGAAATCACGCTGATGGTGTCCAGGAGGGAGTCGCCGTAGGTCATCAAGTAGAGCCCCATGCTGGCCCAGCCCAATGAATCGAAGTGGCCCTCCGAGTAGGGCCCGAAGGCAACCCTGAAGAAGATGACAAAGCCAAAAAACAATGGCGACACGCACAGCGCAAAGAGAAGGAGCTTCGGAAGCACGTAGGTGGAGGCGAGGATGGGGAAATACAGCGTGGGGGAGAAGCGGAGGTCGCTCAGCAGCAGCACGCACGACGTGAGCGCGGCGGTTCCAAGCAGGATGCTGGTCCACGCATCATACCGGGCATCCTGCGCCACCCCCACCCGCGGAAGCAGCGGGGCGAGCAGCAGGGCACTGTAGCTGAGCGTGAGGACCGCTGAAATGATGCCGATACAATGCCAGCCAGCCCCCATCGACTGCTGGAGATGATGTCGCCAGGTGCTGCGCAAGCTGACGTAGCTGCGCTCCATAATAAGCACCGTCCGCTGCGGCGTGAGAGGTGAAACTCCAAGAAATGGGGTGCGGAAGGTGGCACGCGGCACACCCGAGAGCGGTATGGGAGCTGCCGCACCACGCACCAGTGAGTCCTGGCCCGCCACGCCGCCGGTGTCGCTGTAGCCTGCGGATCGCTGTGGTTCAGCGCAGTGGGGCGAAAAGAGATGGAGGGAGCTCGCGAGCTTGTCAAGCGAGTCCTTGGAACGTTCCGCCTCATCAGGCGTCGCGGAATCACGGCTCACCGGCTGCATGCATCTGGCGGGACTTAGAAACGCGCGCAGCAGCCGTCGGCCAAACCACGATGCGACCGGAGTGCGCGCGGAAGCGGCGGGGGTGGGGGTGCGGACGCCCGCTCCCCCACCACCCTCCGCGCGGCCAGCGAAACCGACAGCCCTGTCAGCACCCACAGCAGCGAGAGAGGGTGAGGCAAGGATGTTCAGCGAGGTGTCCTGCACCGGCAATGGCGTAGACTTGGAGTACACCGGAAACTCCCGTGCCGCGGCCGCTGGTGAGGGTGGCGCGGAGGAGGGCCGTGCCCGCGCCCCACAGCGCGTGCCGCCCGCCTTGTCCTCACATCCGTCCGCATCCTGTGTATCGCCAATGAGCACGTGGGTCGAAGCCTCGCCCACCGCAGTGGCGAGGGTCATGGTGCCGTAGTCCGCCCTCGCCGGCCCCGGCAGAAGTAAGGGCACCGCCACTTCACTTCCATCGGGCGGGCACCGCATTGCAGGGGTGCCGGGGAAGCCCCACTCGCAGGGAGCCGCCGCCGTCGCCACCGTCACGCTTCTCGGGGATCGGGTCGTTGGGTCGTCGCACCTCCTTACCTCACCACCCCCAGCAGCTCCCCGCTGGCGATGCAAGAGGCCCTGCTCTCGCATCTGACGCGCATGAAAAGCGGCACGCTCTTTGCACAGGCGGTTCTTGTATTGCCTGATGCGCCACAGCGCTCGCACGCGCAGAGCCACCTCGAGCACCGCCAGTACGTCCAGCAGTGCAATCATCCAATGCGAAGGCCACCAAAGCTGTCTAATAGAGGCCTCCTTGGGCCAGGTGCGCGTGTTCACATGCAGCTGCGTCTCGACCAGCCCACCAGGATGGATCTCTATCACCTTCTCCACGTGCCACTGAAAGACCGCCGCTCCCTCCTCCGCCGTGCCGCCCGCTACGCCCTGTAGGCTGTGCTGGCGAAGCAGCGAGCCCCTCCCCTTACTCGCCTCTGCAGATACGCTGAAAGTTGGCCCGCCGAGCGTGCTGCCGCCGTCGCTGATTTCGTGGCGGAGAGTGACATCGAGATGGATGGCGCGCACGTTGTCGATCAGCGAGTACTCCGGGAAAAGGCTGGACGTCGACGGCGATGTGTCGTCCACGGCCGCGCCTGGCGTTGCCGCCTCGGTGCCGGAAAGTCTGGGCGGCACAGATGAGCAGGGCCGGTAGTACCGACCCGTAAGCTCATCAAGGCGCGGCGCGCACACCACCGCCAGCACCGCCTTCACTCCACCGGCGGACGGCAGCGCGCTCTCTGTGCTGCCCACGGGCATTTCCCCTGTGCGCGTCGCTTTCTTGGCGTTAGCGGCCCGATCTTCTCTGGTGCCCTTTGCAAGTCCCTTGTCCCTCTTGTGGAATCGCCGAGCCGCGTCGCGGTACTTCGCGAACGGTCCCAGCGGGTGCTCTGCGTCGACGAAAAAAGTCAGCCAACGCGCCCCGCTGCCCTCCGCCTCCTCCCGCCCGTCGCGGCCGGCGGAGGACGTGGCAGAGCCGACCCAGCCCCACAAGCGACTGCGGCGCAGCGCAGCAAGGGAACTGTAGGGCGACGTGCTGGAGTGCTGCACGCCCTCACGTCGAGAAAAGACGTCCACCTTCACCTGCATCCGCACCGGTGCGACAGAGGACACTGGGATGGTGGGCAGTGCCGTCAACGTCCTCTCCCGCACAGCGGCCGACGCATTCCCCTCGCCACACCAAGAAGGGGCGGCGGCCGCGCTGCCGTAGCGACACTCCAGCGGAGATGCGTAGTAGCTCGCACTGCTGGAGGAAGTGTTGGAAAGGTTATAGTACACCCCCACATAGTGCTCGACAGAGGCGTAAAGGTCCTCCATCCACGCTGTCGGCGCGGAAACGATATCGCCGTGCCCTTTACTTTCGAAGTCGTCCCCCATGAACTGCGTCGTCATTGCGCGGCGCATCAACGCATTGGCGCGGGCCAGCGGCAGCTGATACCACATCACCTGCAGCAGCAGCAGCACGCAGAGCCCGAGGCTGGTAATCAGCTTCCACGGCACCGTGCCGTCGCGGAGGAACTTTCGAAAGGGGCTAGAGAAGAAGTCCTCCGTCGCAAGGCGGCGCCGCAGCTCCTCCACGCTGTGCAGGTCACCCACGTTCACGACGTCGTCGTCGACGCCGCGACCTGGCAGAGCCGCGGAGGCTCGCAGCGGGCTCTCCGCAGTGTGCGCTGGGCATTGCGCCGCTCCGGCCGACGAGTCCCTGTTGCTACCGTCACAGTCACCCGCGGTCTGTGTGCAGTTCTGTCTCTCATCGTCTGCTGAAGCTTCGCGCAGCTCTGCCAGGGACAGAGGTAGCATCCACCCCCCATCTCTTCCTTCCCCTGAGCACTGCCCAACTGGCGAGAGCGCCTGCAGCAGCTGCGGATCCGACAGCTGGCACCCAGGTGCGGACAGCGATGCCTCGTTCACTGCTTTAAGGGGCGGGCCCCACGAACTGCGAGGTAGTTTGGGGGAGGTGGCGGGAGCTGAGCCGGCACCAGGCGCCGCAGTAGCGGGGGATACAGACGCGGCGGAAACCGGCACAGTGGGATGAGCCACTGAAGCAGTAGCAGCAGCAGCAGCCTCCGTGCTGGAGTGAGTACCCCCCGCCTCCTGCTGCAGTTTTCGCAGCCTTCTGTGCCCTCCACTGGCCCCGGTCGCACTGTCCACGGCACTCCCCCCGACAGATGCGCTCGACAACGCGGCGGGGGAGTGGGCACCACTTCTCGGCCCACGCGTGGTAGGACTGAAGGCAGCGGTGAGCCAAAACGGCTCCCCCACGATCTCCGACCGCAGCGAGCGCGCGAGCTGCGTGAGCTCCTCGTCTTCTTGCTGACTTCGCGCGGGTCGCCCCAATGAAGCACGGGCACGGACTTCGCGGAGAGGGGTGCCGCCAAGCTCGGCCACCGGCGCACGTCCGGGTCTGGCGGGCGCGGGGGCTGGGTCCTGAGCGTCGCTGAAGCGAGCGTCACCCGTAGCAGGCAGCAATCCTTCCCCCAAGTACGTAGGTGCTGCTGCAGGGCCGGCTGATGCAACTGCTGCAACGGCGGCGCCCTGCTGCGTGGTCGAGCTACTGCTTCGCGGCTCCGACTGAGGAAGCGGGGACGGGGGAGGCGGCAGGGGCGCGGCGGCGGCCCGCTGCGATAGCACTCTCGAGGACTGCGTGGTGGGTAAAGCAAAGCTGGGAGTGGAGGAGAGGTCCGCGTGATGTGATGCAGACGGAAGAGCGATTAAGGGTGGTGTTGAGGGAGACGCTGCCCCGCTCAGGAGCATCGCATCGGCTTCTGTCGGTGTACCCAGCGTCCATGGCTCCAAAGGGTTCAAAACGCTGTTGCAGGCGTCCCTGCGAGATGCGGACGACGACGACGACGACTCCTTCGAGGAAGCCGGCACAGCGGGGTCTGCAGAGGCGGGGGGGGTGGGCATTGGGCGGCGAAGGCGGGGAGAGGGCAAGACGCAAACTGCTCCAAAGTCCCTACTTCAAGAAGGTAATGACGACTGCCTTCCACTCGGATGTTTCGTGGAGCACAGCCCACTTATATATATATATATATCAGTGCACACGTGTATGTGTGTGTAGGGGGGCAGAGCTCGTGGTTGCGCCGCAACCTCGAGGAAGTCCACTCCACCTTTGCAAAATCGATAATGGGAGCTGGCGCCGTTGTCGGTGCCTCGCCTGTTACCCGATGGACGGAGGCGCACACGCACACGCACCGAGAGAAACGGAAGGCACTGTGCTCGAAGCGGCAAAAGAGAACGGGTTACCCTATCCTCTCTCAGGGGTGGTGGTCAACTCGTGTTAGCGCACACTGGCGAAGCGCACGCGCAACGACGTAATTCAATCCGCAAATCGGCATGCAGACAGACGACGTGTTGTCCGCTTCTCCGCCACTTTCAAAGCAGAACAATGCAATAAGGAAGAATGTGCACGGTGGCTCAGCGTGCTCTGCTTGCGCTCCGCTGTGGAAGCATAAAGAAAAGAGAACAGCGGGGCCCTGCCCGTCTGTACTCGCCAGCACAGGCGTGGAGGGGGAGGGGGGGGGGTGTCTGCCCTTTTCTGAAGGGGTGGTCCTGCCGCACCAGCAACCAAACGTGTCTCCTTCCAGAGATGCACCACAAACGCAGAGAAGGAAAGCAGCGAGATACGGCGGCTAACAACAAGATGGCAGAACAACGAAAGAGAAGAAGATGGAGAAGATGACGATGCTTTGGCTTCGGCCGTATGGAAGTTTGTCAAGAGGCGTGTCACCGGGCACACACACATGCACACACACACACACACACACACACATATATATATATATATATATATACACGCACAAACACCGTCGCATGCGTCGTGTGCCTCTAACTCCCACGGCAAGAGATCCCGATGCGGGGCAAACAAGATGCGAGGAAGAGCAACACGCACAGAGAGAAAGATGCGGGGGGGGGGGACAGCCCACCTCCGCCGGATGGCAATAGGAAAGCTGCATAACGGCGCCCGTTGCGCAGAAAGCACTCCGTGCTGTGGCCCCACCACTGTGGGTCTTGGCACCGGCTTCCCGACAGAGGAGGAGTAGCACACGTGTGCTTGCAGCAAGACACGGAATGCACACCACCGGCACAGCTTGCGGAAAAGCCTCTTCCAATGAAAAGAATCAAAAGAAAGGAAGGGGAACGCGCAGTCTGTGACGACAGGGCACTGCCTCTCTCCCTCTCCTAATCTTATTAGGCTTGATCATTCTATTGTTCTTTCATTCGTTGCCTGTTGGATGTTTGTGGTTAAGAGATACCTTTGAAATACATTCAGCGTTCACCAAAAGAAACAAAAGAAACAAAAGAAAACGAAGTTAACGAGCTCAATGAAAAACACGGAAATAACAAGGGAAAGGCCACCCATGTATATCTCTGTAGCACGGAGTGTCGAATGGAGAGGAGAAGGCACAACAGCAACGGCAACGAAGGGGATAGCCAAGACACGAATTCAAGTATATCAAACCCTATTTGATAGCACCCATGCTATTGCCGTGGTTTGTTGTTGTTGTCATCATATGCGCTTGCCGTAGTGAAGAAAAAGCCGTCGTCGACAGCGCCCTGCACCGTCACCGTCACCCCCCATTTCTCCTTCCTACAGCTGCTGTTGATACGCGCCCCCCACCCCTCACCCCATACACACACATACACACACGAGTTCACGTCGCTCCACCCTCGCAACGCCACACACACACACACACACACACACACACCCTGCCGTCATACACGCACACATGCAAACATTCCCTTTCTTAAAGAAAAAAAAAAGGAATGCTCGAGCAGGTCACACCGTCGCCGTCCGTGAGACTCACATAGCATAACAATAGGGGTGGGGTGGGGGGGCGGAAGAGAAAGGGGGAAGACGGGGGGCGGCACCGAATGGGCATGATGAAGCACAGCAACAACGTAACGGCAAAAGAGCAAGGCACCCGTGGAACAACAGGAGGAGGGGGAGAGCCACGCCCGCCTCCCAACAAAGAAACAACAGTCACGGAAAAAAAAAAAAGCCAAGCAATAACAAGAAGAACAAAGCGAATATGCGGCGCATCTCGGATTTGCTCCTTTGGCAGTCAGAGGCCAGGAGATCGCCCGCGTCCCCGCACCCCTCTCCCCCTCCCCCACCCCACCGTAAAAAAAACGAAAAAGGGGAAAGGGGAGCGGCAGCGTACTTCGCCCCACTCAAAAACAAGTGGCCATCAACAGCCGCTGCGTTGAGCGAGGTCGAAACTCCCCCGTGCAAGGAAGGGGTCAACGAAGGAAGCCAACTCTCGCGCACCATACACACACACACACACACACAAACCTTTATATAAAGAGAGAGATATATCTATATCTATATAT
>LJSK01000069.1:41455-54324 GCA_001299535.1 Leptomonas seymouri
GGGGGGGGGGGGGGGCGGAAGTGAGAACAAGAACAGCACGAACGGCGCAAAGAAAAGACAAAAGCCCACTATGACTCTTCGAATGCCACGGCCGTGGAAGGAGTTTCGCATAGGTGTGTGTGTGTGTGTGTGTGTTTGAAGCGTAGAAAGAAATTGTAAAGAGGCGGGGTGAATCATCAGATACATGGGTAGAGGAGCAAGAAGTCAGGGAGGCAGTCTACACGGCGAGCGATCCATTACCATGATCACGGAGGCATTAGTCAACATACGCGACGAGACAAAAGGAAAGAGTCCGTGTTACAATCGGAGCAACGCCATCGCAACACCTGGCATCCAGCTGTTAGCGTTCTGAAAACGTTGTTTAATAGTTTTCCTTGGCAGCTGTCACGGCCTAACACCCCCCCCCCATGCGCGCTCCCCTGCAGTAGAGGTGCATCGACCACTTCCGCAACCCCTGCCGCAGCCGTGTGCCTCCTCAAGAGTTGGGCAGTGGAGGGGGGGGAGGCCTTGACGCAGCGTCAGCCCTGTAAAGCCACAAGAAAAAGGCAGTGTTTTTCACTTCTGTCTTGGTGGTGGCGGCGGTCAAGTCCAGTTCTTGTTTGGTTAAGACATGCGCTGGTCCCCGCGCACCCGTAACAGGGAGGCAACAGCGCCTCCCATGCGTCGATAGAGCCAGAGAAGAACGTGAGTGCACGTTCAACGGCAATGAGGACTGCAGCTGCACAACCGATATGAATGATGGGGGTGGGGTGGGGATGTGGGGGAACGAAATGGATAAGTGAACTACGAAGCAACGTGCCGCACGTCACGGCAGAGTATACAGAAGAAATAAAAATGCCGAATAGGGAGATCAAAAGAAGGGTCAAGCGCCCACATGGCCTCCGCTCTTCAGCTTCCACGAACGCATCGCCAGCCAGTGTCCACGCTGGCAAAAGCGGCAATGACTTCGATAAGGCACCCTCGTCATTCCATCGCCACAACACGCGGATTCAATGAAGTAAGAGCCACCCCGGCAGAGCTCGCACCATCAATGCCCCTGCACACGAGCCCTACATCCACACACGTAGACACACGCACACAAACAAACACCTACGCAGCAACCAACAGCTGAGAAGTAACAAACAAAACGCTTCAAGCCACACGCGGATTGCCGGCCCATTCGGCAAGACATGAAGCGGCAGGACTTCGAGGCGGCAGCGGTGGCGGCGTCGGCGGAGGGGGAAAGTAGCAAAAGAAAACACAAAAGCAACAAAAGAACAAAGAGGGCACAGGGGCCGTCTTATCTACAAACATCTAAGCGCCGGCGTGTAGCAGGGCAGGACAACCGCAGACACGCACACGATGTGACGCGCTGCACCACACATGTACGGGTGGCACAGCGAAGAAAACAAAAAGCAAGAATAGCGGGTTGGGCGGGAAACCGAATCAAGCAAACGCAAAGGGGAGAGGGCAGTAAGCACACACAACAGGGTCCAAGGAAGCGTAGCCGTTGAGGCACCACCCGTGGCCGCCTTCCCTGAGAGCGCCACAACACGACAAGACAAAACGGTGGAAACGCAGCAACAACAACAAAAGAAAAACTCAGACAATGCGAGACACCGCTGCTCCACCGCAGCAACAGCAGCACACAGACCACGAGGTCCAATCGCCAGCCAAAAGAAGCAAAGAAGAAGCGCAAAGGCCCCGCGTTGCTGTTCGGCCTGTCGGTGGTGAAAGAAAAAGGGGAAGATGCCGCCGACTGTAACGCCCCGCTTCCCAGCAGCCCTGCAACGCGCCCCCGTCGGCTACCGTTTGATGGTCTCGGCCCATATACAGTTAAACAATGTGCGAGAACGCGCGTGACGGCGCGCACCATACCTCTCACATCACGGCACAGCACGTGGGCTTCTCTTTCGAGCTGGTCGCCGGCGGCAATGTCGGCTCTCTTGGGGCTGCAGCGCTGGTCACCTCGAAGGCGCGGCGCCTCCTCGGCTCGCCCGCATCACTCCTCGCAGGGGCCACTGCTGGGGTGGGGGAGGTACGGCCCTTGTTACGAGCTGCCGCTTCACTCACCCGCTTCCCCCCTGCGCCATTGGCCTCGGTTGTCGCCTTCGCCCCGCCCTGTGTCGGTGCCTTCGTATTTTTAGTGGTGGTCGACATGGGCGACGGTGCGCTCGCCACATGGCCGTTGCCCTCGCTCCTGTTCGCGGTGGCCTCCACTGCAGTGACGCGGGACCGACTCACCGTTGTGGCGATGTTCACGGCCTCCTCCTCGGGTGCAGGCGACTTGCTGTGGCTATCGTAGGTAGCGCTGTAGTCGCCACCACCCACATTTTCTTTCTGCTGGGCAGCGCTTGTCAACGGCGATCGGTCGGCTCGCGCATCTGCACCTTGGGTGCGGCGTTGCCCCGGTGGGTGGCTGCGACTACTGCGTACGGCGACATGCACGTGTGGTGTGTCTGAGCCCGTCATGGTCGACACCGTCACGTCCGACAGCACCGAGTCACCCGTCATGGGCGTGTCAGGGCCGTAGTGGCCGCTTCCATCGTGCGCAACGTCGTGCGAGTGGGCGTGGCGCGAGCGGTCACGCTTCGCCGTGATCTCGCTGAGTGCCAGTCGTGGGATCACCGGCTGGTTGGAGCCGCGCTGGGCGTTGCGCTCCGCCTCGCGGTTGGCGCGCTCCTTCAGCACACCAATCGGTGTGTCGTCAATAGAGTCCTCGTAAGAAGGCTTCTGGCCGACAGCGTCGTGGTCGGAGGCGGGACCCCGGTCCTCGGTGAAACGGTGGATCGTGGTTCCACTGTTGAAGCTGCGTGTCGCGGCGGCCGCCTCGCCAGCGGAGTTGCGTCTCTGCTGCATTCGTTGATGCTGCTGCTGGTAATCGAAGCCGTTTGAGGGACGATGAACGGTGTTGCTGGTGAGCGTAGTTGCCGGAACCGTCGCTGAAACGCCGAGACTGCTGCTGCTACGCTTCACGCCGCCGGCTCCTGGCGAGGTGTCGCCGCGTGGCGTCAGCGGTGGGCGGCCGCCTTTGTCGGTGCCTGGCGCGCTCTTCCACTGCCCCGCGGACGTATAGCCGCCACCACCGAGGCCATCGAAGCTGACGGGCTGCGCGGTGCGTGGTACAGGCTCATCGTGCGCGTCAAGTACATCCCTTGTCGCCTCCGTATCCGCCCCGCTCAGCAAGTCGGACGCGCTTTTGGAGCCACTGCCGCTGAGGCGTCGCGTGTGGTGCGCGGACTTGCGATCCGATCGCGTGCCAGGGGTGATGGGGCTGAGAGACACGGACGCGGCCGACTTGGTCAGCTCCACGCTCTCGTCGTCGGACACCGTAATGGTGGTGACGGTCGACGATGCTACGCCGCTGGCGGGGAGGTTGGTTCGCTGCATCGACTGTGTGTTTAGCAAGCGCCCCTCGCTGACGGCCGCAGCGGACTTGCGCGACGCCG
Organism: Leptomonas seymouri; assembly: GCA_001299535.1. Taxonomy (NCBI): domain Eukaryota; phylum Euglenozoa; class Kinetoplastea; order Trypanosomatida; family Trypanosomatidae; genus Leptomonas; species Leptomonas seymouri. Next base: position 44,884 of record LJSK01000069.1, read on the forward strand.
CGATGTGCGCGCCGCCACGCAGCACCGCCTGGTTGCCCGGCAGGCGCGTCGCAGTTGTGTCCGTCGCCATGCGCCGCGCCCGCTCTGCTGTCGCCCCCGGCACCGGCTTCTCCACCTTCTGCAACGGACGCGGCCCGACGCGGCGCCGGCGCATCGACCACTGCGACGAGGTCACACTCGCCACGTCACTGGCGTCGTCATCGCGGTCGGCGTTCTGTTGCTGCCGCAATCGCCGTATGGAGCCCGTGATGCTGGCATCCGATCCGATGGATGCGTGCCGCAGCGACGACTCGGTCTGCGCCATGTAGCTCGCCGACCGCTCATGCGCGTGTCCGCCATTGCCACTGTTCACGTTGAATTGCTCCCGCCCCATCATGTCGAGGCTGGCTTGGCGGGAGTGCTCCCGCTTGCGACGGATGGACGCTTCGCTGAGCACGGGCGCTGGGCCGGCCCGCGTAACGATGCTGCTGCTGCGTGGCACGCTGTCGCCGTCGCCGCCTACAGAGAAGCCATTTCCTCGCTGCATGATCAATGTGGATGAGGGTGGTAAGGGCGTCAGAGCGGAAGCGGGCGATGCAAAGCCGGTTCACTCCTGCGCAGAGAGGCCGAAGCTGGTGTAGGCGGGGAAGTCTTCTCCCGGCAGTCGAGTCTGGCCCAGTGGTCAGCCTCTGCCAGCCCCTCCGGTGTCGGTGTTTATCCGTGCTGGCCGCGCCGCGGATGACAGTCGAGGGACGAACAGGCGTCGTTTTCCACAGCGTCCTCGAAGTCTCTTTGCTTGTGAGCCCTGTTTGCCGCGCTGTCATGCACCTCCATAAAGGGGTGGAGCTGAACAACAGCAAAAACAAAAACAGAAAAGCCGAAAGAACAATGAAAGAAACAGAAGCAATCAGCACGAAGCAACGGAAGCAACAAACAAATCAGGCAAAAGGGAGAAATACGTAAAAGAAGAATCGACGGAGACGCAGGGTGGGCGTGCCCAGAGCGCTGACGAAGACGGACGCCGTGTGGGCAGCCGCGTTGATGAGTCAAGGTGTACTTCGCGTACCAAGAGAGCGCGCAATGAACGCTACGCGATAACAGATCCCTTCAGCTTTATGGGACTTCAAGCGAGCACAGCCCAAGAGAAACTTTGAGATGCGAGGACAAAGAATTCAATTGTAAGGCAAGGGCATACATATGGATATAGACAAATGTATAACTGCGCGCCCACACAGGGAGAGAGAGGGAGGGGGGGGGATACAGGCACAACCAAAGCAGCGGAAAGCAGAGGATGAGAATGCAATTTCGTTGCTCCTGGCGCGACGCCACATAACAGAATAAAAGAGAAATGGCAGAACAGCAAGCCCCACGAAAAGAGCCCAGGAATCCAAAACAGCAGCCCTTCACCCCGCTTGAAACGGCTGAAGAAAGGGAAGACTATAGATATATAGATGCGTATATGTATATGTGTGTATGTGTGCCTACCGATGTATATGTATGCATATACATATATCTAAAAAGGATCTCGGAAACAAAACAAAATCGACTCTGAGGTCTGACGAAGTCGAGAGGTGTGTAACTCCCTCAGCAACCGCTAGTCGGCGACTCGTCACTCACCTTCTTGAGTATACGTGGGTGGGTCGGGAGGGGGGAGGGAGGGTCGTTTACTGTTTGGCGTCTGCCTCTTGAAGGAGTGCAAAGGGAAACGGGGGCGTTGCCTTCTTCTCTACTGCTCACCAAAGAATAAAATAAGAATGAAGAGCTAAATAGATGATATCTCTAATGTTTGTCTGACGGGGAAGGCGATGAAGAACGCGAAGGGGGGGGGCGGCGTCGTTGCCTGTTGAGTGGAAGCTGTGTAGGGCCTGCGGAAGATCAAGAGAAGTGGGGGGGCAAAGTAGAAGGCGAATGCAGTTGTGTGAAGTGCTGTTCGATATCAAAGGGGGGACGGGGTTGTGGTGGCTCCCGCCGTTGTCATCCAGGAAGGCAATTTGGGCACGGCAGCTTTAAAAGCAGAAGTCATGCCACTGAGTCGCCGAGGGTGCGCTGAAAAATAAATCAGAAGCACGGAGCGATGCAAGCACGCCCTGTGGCGTCACTGGGCGCAGAGAGAGAGCCTGCAGCGATTGCAAGAGCACCCTGTGGTTGGGTGTACCTCTTCCCCTCGCACCGATGCTGCTCCATCAACGTAGAGGGGCTCCTTCGCCCACATTTGAGAAACCGTGATCTCCTTCATCGCGCTTATCTTTCTCGAGGAGTAGCTTATTGTTCAAAGTAACGGTGATACACCTCTTTCCAGAACTGCTCCCCCCCCCCTTATGCCTATGATTATTTATTGAGAAGCCTTCATATGCAATAGAAGTAACAAACAAAGGCCTGTTGCTTGCTTGGCCATCGGTCAGCATCACCAGGCGCACAGACTACATCACGTCCTCCGTTAAAGAGAAGAAAAAAGGATAGTCGCCAAGGATGTACTCCTCCGTCAAGTAGAAATCAGCAGACGCGATACAACAACAGCAGCAAGAGAGAATGTGCACACGTCTGACAACTGGATCGAGAGAGGGGTGTGTCAGCAGCAGCGTTGGATCACCCACGCTGATGAGCAGGCAACCTCAGAACAAAAAAAAGAAGAGAAGGGAAGACACGCGCCCATTACTACGCATCCATCACACACACACACACACACACACACACACACACGATAACTCAGCCACATCCAGCCACCTTGAGCGTTACTACGCGCCATAGAGTCTCATGCAAGCGGCTTTGAGTGTGCACCAGAGGCGCCTTGAAAACGCAGTCGAGATCAACCGGTCTCGCGGGGGGATGGGGTGGCAGGCACGAGGTGTAGAACCCACAAGACAATAATAATAATAATAATTAAGGGAGCGCAGCAAGCCTTCATGGCTGCATAGGTGATGTGTGCAGAGACTCAACAGGAGATTAACTTAGCAGTGTCAAATGGCATCTGTTCTTTCAATATGCAGCTGCGCTTGTGCCATCATCATGTGCCACACTCCTCCCTTCCACCTTCCCTACTATTATTACTACTACGTCATGCCGAACCCAGCTGCCTACTCCGCACGCTGACATCTAACCTCCATTTGCCCTCCCCGACAGTCCGCGCATGACGTGCCCAGCGCCGTTGTGGGTACCCATTACGTGTAATGCTCCCTGAGCCGCACCCTCCTTTCACCTCTTCACCCTCTGCGGTGTGTTCGCCTCGCCTGCCTGTTTGACCCAAGTTGAAGAGGAGACAAAGGTTGCGAAGACGCTCACCTATGCGCCGACGAGGATGGCATCCAACGCAGGTGTTTTGAGAGGGGGTAAGTCATGAACGGATGCTTCAGCAGATCCGCAGCCGTGGGCCGCTTCTCCGGGTCCACCTGGCAACACGCGAAGAGGAAGTCGCGGTAGAGCCTGCACTGCTCCGCCTCGTCCGCCTTGCCAGCCTGCTGCAGCGCCGCGAGCTCCGCCTCGGTCGGCAGGCCCTTCGGAGGCACGCCGCAATTGCCCACACGGTAGAGGAACACGAAGGGGTTCATGTGTGGCTTCACCTCCCAGATCTGCCGGTCAAGCATCTCAATGCCCACACAGCCAAGGGACCAGATGTCTGCGGCAAGAGCGGACTTCACGGTACCCTGGATCACCTCCGGGGCCATGTAAAACGGGGAGCCAATCGGAAGGTCGCTCACCGCTGACATCGCAGCATCGCTCCCCCCGCCCTCCTCCGTCACACCAGCGGCGGCCACGGCGGCAGAGTCGGGCGGCGCGCCGGTGCAGCTGCCAAAGTCAGCCAGCTTCACGCGGCCGTTCTTTGTCACTAAGATGTTCTCACCTTTAATGTCGCGATGGGCGATGGAGAGGCTGTGCAGGTACTGCAGGCCGTGTAAGATCTGACGCATGTACTGCTGGATGGACAGCAGCGTCAGCGCACCGAAGCGATCCACCAAGGAGTGGATGGTGCCGCACTCCACGTACTCGGTGAAAACACGCAGCTCATGCGTGCTGGGGTGCAGCGAGCTGCCGAGAAAACGAACTATGTTTTTGTGTCGCACCGCACACAGAACGTCCAGCTCGCGCTGCAGGCTCACCAGCTCGTCGGATGGCACCCCCTCACCCACCGTCATCACCTTCACCGCCACCATCAACGGGCCCCGGTGGGTTTGCACTAAGCCCAAGTGCACGGTGCCGAAGGTTCCGCGGCCGATGAGGTTGCCCAGCTGGATATGCTCCAGATCATCCATGGTGACCTCGTCCATCTTGTGGCATCGCACTACCGAGGAGCGCGAAGTGCTCACACTGGACTGACTAGGGGTGCGGCAGAAGAGTCCGGGTGGCTGCGCGGCGCCACTGCCGGCAGCTGCCACGCGGTAGGCGTCGAGCACCGCTGAGTCCAGGTAGCTGGAGGTGGCGGCACCTGTTGCGGAGACTACTGATGAGTCGACGCCCGCGAGAGCGGCCGCGCTGCGGTGGCTGCTCTGTGTTGCGCCACCCGCTGCTTGTGCGATCAGCTCATGACTCGGTGCCGCGCCAGCAGCAGGGCCCCTCTGGCGCGGTTCGGTGCCAGGGCGAGCACCAGCGCCATGACCCAATCCGTTGCTGCCTGTCGCGCGGCCGGTGCTGCGCTCGCTGCCCGGCTCGCCCCTTCCCCTTTCGCTAAAGTGGGCGTCGGGTGAGGCCAGGACGGCGCCGCCACCCGCGCCATTTGCGCGCAGCCCCAGCAGCATCAGCATCTCTGGGTGGCGCACATAGAAGGGACTCCGTTCCACCGCTTGAAGGAAGAGCTCCACCTCCGCACGGCGCTCCTCGATGAACGCATCCGTCGCAAAGCACAAGCTTGGCAGCCTTTTCTTCGGGCACGCTGGCAACTCGTCCCCGGCAATCGCCTTCACCTTCTCCAGGACTGGGATGATCTGCGGGTACAGCCTGCGCTCCTGCGTCACCACGACGGCGCCAGATTGGCGGTCTTGCACGACAATCCGGTACGCGATTTTCTTTACCTCTACCTGCCCCCCCGTGGCAGCCGAGTCTACCGCTCTGCGCCGTCGCGGACCGCAGCTGGCGCCCGGCACCCCCAAACTACACGCATCGTTGCCGTTGCGCACGCGCAGGTGACGGGTAACGGTAAAGGCGCCGGAGATGCCGCCCCTCCCGACATACCGCACATACCCATCGTTACTACTGCTGTGGGGGTGAGCAGTGGAGTCGGAGAGAGAAGTGCTGCTGCTGCGCACGCTGCTCGCGATGCTTTTGCGTGGCGTCGGAGTCAGCGCCTCCATCGCATCCGCGTCGGCGGCGGGCGGCAGAATGAGTTCCACAGTGAGATGCACAGCGTCTAAACTTCGCACCACGGGAGAGGCCACGGGATCGGCGTGCGTGCTGTCCCAGGCCTTTGGGGCTCCCGCCGCCTTGCCCCTCGCCACCTTTCTCGTCCTGCACGCTGCAGAGCTGCGCGGGGCCGCGGCACCGTCCGCCGCCTCGGGGTATAGCGCGAACGGTGGCGAGGTCGAGAGCGATGAAGGGCACAAGGAGCCACGGTCCGCACCTGACGAGGACGAGCACGACGAGGGCACCTCGGCGTCCCTCGGTCCAGTGGTGTCCTGGTCACCAACGTGACCCGCGCGCCCCAATGCGCGAGACTTGGTGCCGTTGTTTCCGCTCACACAGCGCGGCACGTGCTGCACCGGAGACGTATCACTGCCGCTCGCGGTCGGCTCGCCCGGTCTAGCGCAGCTGCCGTTTGCGGAGGTGCGCGCTGCGGCAAAGCCGGCCACGATGGAGGACTGCGTTAAGGTCGATGCTGTGCGCAGGTGGACATCGCCGGCCGGGCTGCTGGTTGAGTGTGCATGCGCTCTGTGTGCCGGTAGCCTTGATAACGAGCGGCGCTCCAGCACTGAAGAAGACGCTGACGTGGTGCGGCTGCCAGCCCGAGGAGCGAGCAGGTTTGCGGTGGTATCGATAGCCATGTTAGGCGAGGGGCTTGCGTTACGCGCTCTGCTGGCAAGCTTTCCGGTGAGGGACGCGTTGTGGACGTTCCGTCGGCTCGACTGCGCCGTGTTTGCGGCAGAGGAGCCGGTGCCGCCCCGCGGGGTTTGCGGGCGCGACAAGTAAGGGTCGGTGGCAGACTCCAGCGGTGGCAGCTGGTCAACGCGAAAAGAGGTGTCGACGCCTTCCGAAAGTGCGTCCTCGTCTTCGAAGCAGCGCACAGTGAGCGGGGTGGGCAGCACCGGCATCCGCACCGGAGTCCACGCAGCAGGAGTGCCACCGTCGGCATCTTCAGCCTTCAAGTATGCGCCGCATTCCTCGTCTCCGGATCCGGGTGGCTGCGGCGGCGGTGCGAGAGCAACAATCGCCGCGCAGCCCTCCGCGGACGCCGTTGAAGCATCAGCAGGACTCATCAGCGTGCGACGACGTGGCAGACGCAGCGGCGCTCTTTCGGCGATGGAGGCGCTGCTGCGCCATGTATGCGCCCTCGCATCGTCGTCCGCGTCGTCGAGGGTGGCGCGGGTGCGCGGGACCTCTGGCGGCACCGCAGGGCCCGCGCCGCCGAAGGCAGTCGGTCGATGAAGGCCGTCCGACTTGTGCGAGGGGTGCAGCGCCTCCGAGGCGAGCAAGACGGCAGGCAAGAGCTGAGCGCCAGCCCCGGGGAGAGCCGCCGGCAAGTCGACGCTCCGCTGGCTTTCACCAAGGAGTGAAGGGAAAGCCTGATCACTCGTCACGTCATCCCCTGCTGCACTGCTGCCGTCGGTGTCGTGGGCCTTCCTGCCCTGCAGCGCGAACCGCAATGCGACCCGGAAGATGGACGTGCTGCTGATGTATTCCTCGATGGGCCGGTGGGCGCTGCCGCTGGCGCTGGAGCCGCGCGCGCTACTCACGCCCCCGCTGGGCGGTAAGGCAGACGTTGACGGCGAACTTGAAAGCAGTGGCACCCGTGAGAAGGAATCGACGGGGAGCGCCGGCGCCGCCTCGCCGCTGCCGGCCGGCGGAGCGCTGCCATCGGTGTGCGATGGCAGCTTCGATTTCTGCTGTCGGCGTGTGTGTCGAAAGCGCTTGCTGGCGGACTTGCCGATGCAGTGGGGGCACTTGTAGCCTGATTGGCGAAGCACGAGGTCCCCTCGAACGCCCCCGCAAACCACACAACATGCAATGGCCCCATCCACTGCCGAGGCGCTATGCGATGCGCTGACACGTGATGCGGCGTCCATGATACCGGCGCGATCGAAGTCACGAACACAAACGAGCAGCTAAAGAAAAAAAGTATAAAAAAAAAAAGAGGTACAGAAGGCACTCTGAATCGTCTCGCCAATAGTCACCGAGAGGCACCGGCACAGCACCGAGCCTCCCAAAGCGCCGTGTCCGTAGGAACCCAAGGATAATGATAATGCGCTGAAAGGTTTCTCTTCTTTTTTTTTGAAAGTAAAGAAAGAAAGGTGTACGCGCTGCATCCACGTGCAAACGCTGTTGTAGGCAAAACGAAGAAAACAAAACAAAGTGGGCCAATGAATATGTACAGAAGCACAAAGCAGCAAGTCAACGTCCAGTGCTGCACGGCAGTGCCGGTATAAGAAGGCGTGAAGGGAGAAGGTGACAGACAACGCAGTGCGTATGGCAGATGTGTATGGGCGCGGGCTGCCGCTTGCAAATTCTTGGCGAGAGGAGGCGGAGCACTTTGAAAGAAACAAAAGAAGAAAAAAAAAGAGTTCAAAGAAGGTGAAGGATTTCTTTTTTTAAAAAAAAAAAAGAGAAAAGAAAAGGGGAAAGTGTGCGCAGCGCACCGTCGTATACGTGACAGGCAGCAACCGACCCCAAAAAAAGAACCCCGCTGATCGCGCCTTCCGTCCCCGCCCCCCGCCCCAGCCCGCTGTTAAGCCAACGAAGAAGGGAAAGGAAAGAATGATAAACGAATGAAAACGACGGATATGAGCACGACAAGTGTTCGACAGTTCATACAGCGTAGAGGAAAAAAGAGGGGAAACAAAGAAACAAAAAGAAAAGGGATAAGAAAAGAAGGCTTATACTAAGAACCAAAATCACAAATGCCAACAACAACGGTGTCCCTACACGGTATATGGATGCACGCAACGCATAACGCCACACACACACACACACAGAGAGAGAGAGAGAGAGAGGGAGACCCTTCTCTTTTCTTTTTTCTTTTAAATGAAAGGATGAGAAACACAAACAAAAAAGAAAAGAAAAGAAAAGGAACGAAAGCAAAGCAGCGCAAAGGCCACTCGCGGCGTGTCTTCCACGGAACGCAGGATGGGTGGGATGGCTGGTGGCGAATGACGAACAGAAGCAGGCGTTCTGTTGTCTTCCCTAAAGAAATAAATGAGGCACGGAAGGACCCGAGTTCTGTTGTTTCTTCTCTTCGTTCAATCGGCTGAGCTAACGATTCGGGACCCTACCCCTTCCATGTATGCGTGTGTTGCCGTCGCTGCTGCTTCTGTTCTCTGTACGTGGAGTGGCCCCCCGCTCCTCTGGATGGGGTCAAAGGGAGATGAGCAGAGTGTTGGGGTGTTCGTGAGAGATGGTCGATGCGCAACGCGGGAAACAATTCAGAGTCTCTGCACACTAGTCAATGCATAGACGTGCACGCAGAGGAACATGCGCATTCACGAAGAACGCAGAACTGTTAGTGATAGCAGAACCGCCACTGGATGTTGTGCGTGCAGGAGGTGCTCAACCATCCAAAGGTCGGAGGAGCCGCGCCGTATCGCAAAGGCAGAAGGAAAAGAAACAGCGAGGCAAACGGAGGTAGAGAAAGCAGAGAGACATCAGTTGCGCTCATCAGAGAAGACAGAAAGAAGAAGGCGAGAGGCTATGCGGTACACGTGGAAACGAGAAGAGGGGTTGGTGGTCGATCCGACCTTGCGCATAGCGTTGCTAAATCCAGCATCATTGTGGATGCTCATCCTCCCCTCCCCCCACCCCGCCCCGCCCACATCACCAAAGAACTTCGAGTACATCACATCGCGCATTGCACACGCGTTGATGTAGACCAGTTTCTATGATCGACACGAACACTTGCGCATGGCGTAGTGATGCGGGAGTGAAAGAGGAAGCAAGCGCGCATGTTTCCGTGTCGTCCCCCGCACCTCCCATTCCTCCCTTGTACCCCCTCCGTGTGTATGTGCTTTAAATAAGATGAACCACGGTGGATGCACATCTTACTAAGACAACCGGAGAGAAGAGAGAAGCCTTGTTATACACATTCCAGTGTAACACCTACGTGAGCCATGCGTATTTGATTATCTTTCTTTTGCTTCCTTTACTTTCCGTTTTCTTCTAGATACTTACATTACTTCTACTTTCATCCTTCGCACGATCGCCCCACCCAACCACCCCACTCTCAGCACATCTCCCAATCCAAGCGCAACGCCCCAGTCAAATAACTTCTTATTTCCTTCTTTTTTCCTTTTCCTTTTTTTAACGAGAGAGAGCGTGTGTGTGTGTGTG
>LJSK01000069.1:62441-80865 GCA_001299535.1 Leptomonas seymouri
CGCACACACACACACACACGCCACCCCCTCTAGTCCCCCTTCGTTGGCACAACGTGCAACAGCTCATTCTGCAGTGCCTGCGGACGCGGCGCAGGCGGCAGGGAAGGCAACGCGGCCGGTTTACACGGCGCGTGGTACACCTCCTCCTCCTCTTCTGCCGCCGCCACGGCGGCCGCGTTGTTGGGATCAACGCCGCTCGTCTGCGTGCCCTCTAAAGATGTCGGCTCCTCCAGCCCAGCCGCCTCGTTCGACTCATCGTGTTCGGAATGGAAAGCGGGTAGTGCTGTGTACCCCCTCAGCTCCTCCTGACCAATCTCGTCTCGCTCCTCCTCTTCCCAGTTGCAGAGTCGCTGCCGACGGCCCTCCTCCTGCTCCAGCAGGAAACGCTTTTCATCATGGAAGCGCTGCGTAATCGTGAAGCTCAACAAGTCCTCGTCGTTGTCCGCGCCCTCGCAGTCGTGGGCATTGGCCGCGTTGGACGGTACAGCGTCGATACCACCCATGGTCAACGCGCCTTCCGACAGATCATGTACGCCGGGAGAGGTGATAGGGGAACGCGCAAGCACCTCAGAGTCGCTCGCGGACTCATCCAGACGCCCAGATGCTGCTGCGTGAACATCAGGGGCGAAGACGGACTCGGTCATCTGCACCGGTGTTAGCAGCTCCCCTCTATGCAAGATGTGTGGTACCTCCGCGTCGAGCTGGGTGGGGTCGAGGTGCGGCCTCTCCCGGTTGTCTTCACGGCGCTGGTTGCTGTGGCTGCGAATGTGCGGCGGCGAGATGCTGCCGCAGCGACGACGTAGCTTGGCCGACGACGGGTTGGTGAAGTGCCGCACCACCAATCGACGATGCAGCGCATCGTTCTCATAGGAGTCCGCGTTAGGGTTCTGCGGCATCGCACTCTCCTGTGAGGACCCGTCGTAGGCGACATCGATGACGGTGCCCTCCGGGCTCGCCTCCTCCTCGCGCTCCTCGAAGTCGTCGTTAGTGAGGTAACTCACCGACGGCGAGATGGGCGCCCGCGGTGCACTTTCAATAGAGCAGCTGCGCACCTTGCGGGAATGCCCCGTAATCGGATCCACCTCGAGAGACGCGTTGCCGTCGACTGTCAGGTCTACCCCCCGCTCCTCGGGCACAGCGTGAGCGATGCCTGCGCTAGCGTCGCCATCGCCGGTGTGGTGTGAGACTGCGGAAACAGTGGGCGGGGCCATCACTGCTAGTTCATCTTCCTCGCCATTCTCCGTGATAATGCTCTCGACGCAGCGACGTACGGGTTGGGCGACACCGCGCAGGTACGAGTCCCCGCTGTTCCACGTCGCGTCGAGGTCCGCATTTACCGCAGCGTTCTTCGCATCCGTCTCTAACTGCTGGAGAGCCTCAGAGAAGTGAAGCCGCAAGTTGTAACGGGCGCGCGCCTCCTGCAGAGCGATCTGGTCGCGGCCCTCCTCCTCCGTCCCCTCTACAGTGGAATAGATGCCGGGGTCGGTGGACGAGTAGGGCGAGAACGGGCTGATCGACCGGCCGACGCTGCTGCCGGAGGGGTAGTACAGCAGCGGGTGGCGCCCACCCATGAGGTAGCCCACGAGGTGCTGGTCGTCTCCGGCGAGCTCCTGGAAAGCAACCAGCTCGCTGCTCTTGATAGCCTTGTGGCTGGACTTACGGCAGCAGCACCACCACAGGAGAAGAATCAGGGCGACCAGCAGCAGCACCCCCACCACGCAGCCCAAGATGGCGCCCACCAGCGCAACGCCGCTCAGCCTCCTGTGCGCCACAGCGAACGTACAGGAAGTACTCACCGGCACAGAGTTCGCCACCGTCGTGCACACGGAACTGTCCGTGCTGCTCAGCACACACAAGTTGAACGAAGCGTTATCCCCGAGCGAGAACACTGCGTTGTAGTCCATCGCCAGCCGGCATACCCCGCCACTCATGCTTGACTGGCCCACCACTAAACGCGTGCTCGAGCAGCAGTCGCCGTACACCATCGCGAGTATATCCGTCGACGATTCAGCGCTGCTCCCGGGGGGGAAGCACCGGTCCAGCGTGTACTCGGTGCACGCGTCCCACCCGTTTGACGGCAACACGATGGACGATGTCGTGAAGAGAAGGCTGGGATTTCTCGCTGTAGGTGCGGGCAGCGCGATGATGGAACTGTTTTGCTGCGACTGCGCGCACAAGTACAACCCACGACTGAACGCGGTGCTCGCGGTGACTTCGATCGACGTGTCGGCGACACGTGACCAAGAGCCGTACGCGCTGGTCATCGACGTGCAATCACGCGACTCGCTGAAGCCCGTGTACAGGTAGTCGCTGACCAGATCCTGCAGCAGCTCCACCCTGCTGGGGACGCCGACGACAAACGTCGTCCCACGAATGCCGAAGAACGCGGCTTCAATCACCTCGATTGTGTCGATAGCCGTCAGCTCGGGGGGATTCAAGCTGGCACACAGCGTGTAGGTGCCCACCGTCAGCGCAGCGTTGTTTTTGGTCGTGACAAGATTCACTGTGCTGTAGCCCTCGCCGTCTGTAGTGAAGGCTGGCATGCTGGTCATGGTCGCACAGTTGCCTTTGGAGTGACTCAGCTGGAACACCGTTTTGGGGTATGCAGGAATGTAAATGGCGGCATTCATCGCCCCGGTGACGTACTGTGTGGGGTGGACCTTGCCAGGGGCGACGACGATGCTAGAGATGGTGACGGCAGTCCCCGCAGCTGTTCCAACGCACAAGGAGACGCTGCTCACGCCAGGCGCGATCCCACTGGTGATGAACGACACCCGCCCTCCGGAATCCGCCGTCGTTGAGGTGACCCCACTGATAGCGCTCGAGCACCGATTGTCTGATAAGAACACCGTACGATCAGAGGACGTGTAGTAGCTGTGGTACGGGAACGAGGCGTCCTCGCCCGGCTGCATCGAATACAGCGGCGGGTTGCCTTGCACGACGATGGTGGCTGTGTAGGTGCCGCCGCGCACGATTGCTGGGGCTGCCTGCGTGACTTGGGGTGGCGTCACGGACAGGAAGCGCGCAACAGCGGCCGTCTTCCCCCTCAGCTGGTCCGTCGTGCACACGTACACGAGGCCGTTCACGCCAACAGTGCGGTACGCCACAACGCCGCCCGGTGTGCTCAAACTTGAGGCAGTGGCCAGCGACGTCGTGCAGCCACTCGTTCTGCTGAAGAATGTGTTTGTCGACGGCGTCGCGTAGTTCACCGACATGCTCACAGAGGGCAGAACGCCCATGGTAGAGTTAAAACGACTCAGCGCCGCGCGCGGCGACACGATCCAGTTCCGCACCGTCAGCGTCGGGGTCACCGTCGTGAATATCAGCTTGGGGTCACCCACCACCTGTGCACACACGTAGAACGTCGCCGTCTCGTCAACTCCAGGCGCGTACCCCGTAGTCTCCACGCGACTGTCCACTCTGTCCGAGCAGTCTGCAGACGCTGACAGCCGCGGGATTGTCAGAAAACTTGATGCAAGGCCGTAGCTGCTGATCGCCGTACCAGGAGTGGCAGAGACCATCCCAATGCTCGCAGACTCGCCGCCGACGCAGTCTTTTGCACGCAGAATGCCCATCACGCCGCGGGGCTCGTATGTGCCGGCGCTGTTCGTCTCGCAGTAGTACAACGAGGTAAGGTGGCTGGTTTGCGGGTGGCACCCATCAACGGTGAAGGACACCGTACCATCCTTGACGGACCGCTCACCACCACCCATTACGGAACTGGAGCAATCGGCCGCCGCTGCGAGCTTCGCAAGCGCGCCGCCCACTGGCGCAGCTGACGTCAGCGTCGTCGGCACGTCCGCGATCACAGCAGCGGGCGCCATGTAGTGAATGAGATACGCCGTCATCACCTCGAAGCCGTCCACCTTTGACGGCTGAACGCAAAAGTGAATTTTCGATTCGGGCGTCAAGGCGGTAATCCGAATGCTGCCGCGGCCGCCGGTGATGGTGAAGCGCTGCGACTCGGCAGCTTTCACTCTGCAATCCACGGAGGCTGGCTGGGCAATCACGGTGTACGTGCCGCTTGTGTCTGTTGGGCCACCGGACATGGTCACGGTGAAAGGCACGTGCGCGCGCAGGGCTGACGTGTCCGCTGCCGTCTTCATCTCGTAAGGCTCAATTACTTGCACAGTCGTACTCGAGCCGGCCACCGCCGAGCCGGAGGAAACACTCTGGCACAGCAAGTAAACGCCCACAGGCGCAGTCAATTTCTCAGTGCTGGACGTGAAGTACTGGACAGCTGACGTGGACGCGCACGCCGCATCAGCCTTCGCCGCTGCGCATGCCGCACCGTCGCAGCTCACCAGGTAGACCGACGCGCCGCTGATTTCAGGAGACCCGGTGAGAACGTTTGTGCGCTGGCGCTGCGCGTATTGAGAGATGGCGGTGAAGTGCGACAGCGTGGACGTGCCAGCATCTGCGTAGCCCAGTGTTTGGTTCACCAGAAGGCCCTGCTGTGCAACACAGAAGCGCACATCGACGACGTCGGTGCTTAATGGGGGGACTACAAAGGTGTCTGTCATCCGAGATGCCGCGCTCACGGCCCCGGATGCGTACCGCGTGGTGGAAGTGAGGTCCTGCGTGCAGCTCTTGCTTGCATCGATGAGGACAAATACATCGCCGGCCAGCGCGGTCATGTAGGCGGAGGGGAAGGTCACCCGCGCGGGCAGGCTGAAGGCCATGGGCGTGGGGTCCGGTAGGAGGTCCGGCGCAGCCACAACGCTCACGGTGCCAGCCGACAGGAAGCTGCCCGCCTTGCCGACGCACACGTGGTAGACCGTGCCGACGGTGTTTGCGTCGGGAGTGAAGGTGGCCGTGGCCACTTCGTTAGCCGGCGCCGTGCCAGCCACTGTATAGCCGGTAATGGCGAGCTGCACCATGCTGGGCGTAGCGGCGGTGGGGCAGCTCGTCGCGGTGCCTGTTGGCACCAACAGCGCGGTGTAGCCATCCAGCGTCGGGGCACCAGGAGCTGAGAATGTGAGGCTGGTGGCGGTGGCGGCGACAGCGACAGGCGGCACCACGCGCGCCGCCGTGCTCCGCACTTCTCCCGCCACCATCAGCACTGCTGTTGTGACCTTTGAATTCAACTCTCCTCGGTAGCCAGCGCATAAGAGCAGCGTCCCTTGTGTGCCGTACGTGAAGGAGAGCGTTGCCGTTCCGGTTAAGCTGGATGTAGTCGTCGCGATCACTCTCATGCTGGAGGAGCACACCGCGCCGTCGGTGAGGGACACGGTCGTGGATGGCGGGATCGCCGCCACTTCGAGGCTGGCGGGGATGCTCGGCAAAACTCCGCTCGGGGTCAGCATCGCCTTGCCGTAGACGTCCAATGTACGCAGACGGACCGGAGTGTTGTCAAGTACATGCACCTCCTTCACGCACATCAGCCAGCTCCCGGCAATTGGGAACAGCACCGGCGTCAGTTTGAAGTCGGAGGGGGACAGCAAGAAGGACATGGTGTAACTAGATGCCGCGATGGCCTCGCGGCACGCCTTACCGGCGTCGCTGCCGTCAGAGTCGGCCGCGTCCATGGACAGAGCAGGCGCAAGAAACATATAGGTCTCGCTGCTGAACTTCACGTCGCTGTCCAACCCAATGGTCAAGGACGTGTCAGTGCGCAAGGGGGGGTAGCTGAGGCTGTAGGTGCTGAGGGTGAGCGAGCCAAGGCTGTAAAACACAGCCGTGGTCACCTCGCTGCTCTGGCCGTTGCTCTTGTCGGTCGTGAGACGATTTGAGACGCAGAGATAAACAGTGCTCGGTGAGTTCTCGGGGATGTAAAACGTCGCCGTACTGCCCGTCGAAGTGGTTTTGCCGGATTGGAGAAAGGTGCTGCACCTGATGTTGTCGGAGATGCCGACAATGAGCACGGCCGAATCCACGGTGTCCTCGCTGCTGCGGGTCACCGTCGCCACCTCGCCGAGCCCCATAATCACCGGAGTGCGAGACAGCGCCACGGTCGGGATGATCGACACCACCACCTGGTTCACGTAGCCTACCGCCGTCGTCGACGAGCCGGTGCGCACGCAGGCGTAGTACGTCCCCGCCGTCTTCACCGTCCACTCCATCGTCGAGCTCCACGGCGTCAGCTGTTCTCCCGAAGAAGTGCTACACGCATCGGTGGAGAAGAGAGCGGCCTGCAACGTGGACTTCACGGCCACCGCGTCTATTGCAAAGGACATGGTGGTGGCGTGGTTGGCGTACATTGTCTGCGGCTGAACGCCGTACTCAACAACGTCAAAGGTTCGGAGGGCGGGAACGAAGACGCCCATGCCGCTGACGCCCGCACTCATCACCGCGCAGAAGTAATACGTCCCGCGCGGTACGTCCACCCGGAGCACCACGTTGCGGGAGTTTACCTGCTGATAGTCCTGCGCCAGCGTGACACATTGCTTATCGGTGGACAGAGAAAGATACAAGAATGTCGTGTCGGCGCTGATGGAGACAGTGCGGTGGCGGATGCCCTGCGTAGTGTAGATGTTGTACGGGTTGGTGCCGTAGATGATGGTGCGCGCGGCCATCACCGACGTGCCGCCCAAGACCGTTGGGATAGACGCGCAGAGATATGTGATGCCACGCGTACCCACGTTGACGCTGATTTCACGTGATTCCTGCACCGTCGTCGTGGAGGTGCCGCTCAGCAGAGTAGTGCAGTCACTGGTGGTGTACAGCCCCACCGTCGAGCCTACCGGGGTCGCCGCGCTCAAGACCAGCGTCGACGCCGTGTTCAAGTACGCGAAGGAAGGGATGGCCCCCACTCTGTTTAGCTGCATGGTAGCGAAAGACGTGCTGCCAGCGGCACTGCTACACCAGTGCAGTGACGGGATCGGCGTCGTCGTCGCCGACTCCACGGAGATGGATGCGCTAGTGATGGTAAACACGCACGTAGTGTCGTTGAAATTCAGCCCCCTCTGTGAGCGCCCCAAGGTGCAGATCGGTGTCAGACGCCGACTACAGTCACTGGACGAAGCCACAAACAGCGTCTTGTCGATGCCGGCAGAAGTGGTGGCAAGGAAAACGGTGTCTACGAGAGGGAGAGCCGGCGTCGTTTGTACCACCACAGAGGAAGAAGTATCCTCTGCGGCGCCGACCACACTCGTATCGAGCAAGACAAGAAACAGTGTGGTGGCAAACGCCACCCTTGCCAAAAGGTGCTTGCTTGTCATTTGCCTGTGCTTCCTTTTCCTTTTCTGCTCGAGAGTCCTCAAAAGAAATAAAATTCGTTGCTTCACCTACGGAGCAATCGAGCACTGCGCATATAGAGATGTACGTCTGGGTGGCACACGTGCAGGAGAATCTATGAAACAACACAGAAATCTGCGTATGCACACTCACAGAAGGAAAAAGGAAAAAAGAAGAAGGTGCGATCGCTGAGAACAAATACACACAAACGATCAGCGCGGAGATGTTCTCAAGGCAAGCTCAGTCTTGCTGTCGCTTCGGCACAAGTGCAGGTGCCACGAAGGCAGAACAACAGGAGTGAGAAATAGCGTTTCCCCGTTTGTGAGAACGCCGCTCGCCGGAGAGCCTTGATTGAAAAGCAAAGAGAACAGTTTTATGTGTACTCAAGAAATCAAGAACCAAAGGAAGTGAAACGCGGAACCTATGGATGGAGCAAAAGAAAAAAGGGGGCAGGGACGCCACCTCTGTGTTGCGCCTCCGTTTCTCCGTTTCTTTTCCTCCTTTACCGTCAGGCGTACGTTTCTCTTCCCTCCCCCTTGTAAAGCGTTACTTGAGAAAGACACTTCGATATTTTATGTTATGTTACTCCTCTCTTTCTGTTTGCTTTTCTTCCTTGCCCCTTTAGATCACGAGGAGGGCGCTGTCAGCTCAAGCGATCATCAACAGTACTGTGAGAACCCTAAACGCTCGTGTTACGCTGAAAACTTGAGTAGAGTGAAGTCGCCTTCCTTATTGTGCCTTCATGTGCCACGAAACGGTAGTCTTCTTTTTTTTTTTGCGGGGGGAGGGGAGGGGGGGATGTGAATCTATAACGAAAAAAAAAACTGAAGTAAAAGAAAAAAAAAACGGTCTAATGCGTCGGCGTCTAGATGTGGATGTATGAGAGAGAGGGGGGAGAGAGTCCACGCCAAAGCACCACCTGCTCAACTGAGAAAAAGTTTGAGCGAGTTAGGATGATGGTGCTTGCTTCGTAGCTTGCTTGCGGTTTGTTCCTCTCCTCCTCTTCCTCCAATGCCCTTCAACTCTCCGTTTGCACGGTGCTACGTACGCCAGCTTGTGTGCGAATCAGAGTCTTCAGGCTTCCTTTCTGTGTATTTGTCTTTTGATATGTGCTGTTGATGTTCGTCTCCGTTTGTCTTGCCTGCGTTAATCCGTTGTTCCGTCTTCCACTTTGGGGGGAAAAAGAATAACTGCTTTAGTGGCGTGCTGAGGTTGGGTTCGGCTCGGCTCAAGCGAGAGCAGAAGGGAGAGGGAGGGAGGGGGGGAGGGCAGTTAATCCGATGAGAGAGCGGTAGCGCTGCATTAACGGAAAAAAAAAGTGAAGACTAGAGGAAACACAACCGCAAAATGCTTCAGGGATGCGCGAAAAGCGCGCACTGCAGCGATACAGAGAGAGGCGTGGCACACGGGTTGTTGTTGTTTTTTTGGTTCGTCTGCCTTCCACCGGAGAAGGACTGTTGTTGGTGTCGTCGCCCTTTGTAGTTCAGATAATGCAGCCGCAGGGGCGGTCGGGTTAAGTTGCTGACGATGCCCGCTGAAAGCCAAAACTAAAGGCGTCAATCGCATTTAAAAGCCACCATGCCGGCCTCCTGCGTGGACCATAGAATACGAAGAAAAGGCTTTGAAAAGCTGAGGTTGCGGGCACCGTAGCATTGCATACCATTAGTCGCGCTCCTTCCACTTCGCTGCCTTTCACCTGTTCAACTTCGGCTTTTCAATTCATGGAGCGTGAGCGCAGCAAGTGGGCTAATCAAGAGGAAGGAGAAACAAAAAAAAGTAAGCAAGAGTGACTGCAATCCATCATTTCTGTTTTTTTTTTTTTTTTGAAAGGCAAAAGGAGAGGAAGGATTGTTGCGAGCCCATTCCCCACCACCCCCGCCAACCTCTCTGCCTGTACCGTAGACAACAGTAAACAACATGCCATATGGTTGCCGTTCGTTTTCTGCTATTAAATAGCGGCCGCGCGGACGGCGGCGTCTCCATGGGAAAAAAAAAGCACGAAATGAAGGGAGGGCAATGCGCAGCATGATGCACGCAAAGGTCCAAACGGTAGGCAGCGCTGTACACAACTGCGGGAGAGGAAGGAAAAGGAAAAGGAAAATAAACGCAAAAGAGGGACCAAATAAATATAAACCATGTTTCCCACTGATACCTCAGTCCAACTTTTCCAGTACCGGCATCGTCGCGCATCGGTGCACACAGCAAGCACTAAAACAGAGAAGAACCGGAGAAAGGAGAAGCAGCAGCACCAGCAGTATGAAACGCGTGATGCGTGGACTATGTGCAATTGTCTTTGGACTTACCTTCAGTCCGAAGGAATACAAGGAGCTCATTAAAAAGAAGAAGAAGAAGTGCAACAAGTGAATGGAACAAGACAGCGTCAAATGGAAAGCATGCGCTGCATCTTGCAGAAATTCCCTACACTTTCAACTCGTATTTACTAGCCAAAAAAAAAAAAGAATAGGGGGGAGGGGAAGGACGCCATGATAGGTGAGAAGTCCCTGTATTTATCCAACACACACACCATAAAATAGGTACCTTGTAACGAGTGGTGGAGGGGGGAGGGATGGCAACCTAACAAAAACACAAACGCACACAAAGGGAAAACAGAGCTGGGAATGCAACGGTGTAGTTGGCGCTTGAAGGTGTACAGAGTCCCGGCTTAGCATCTAGTTGATAGTGGCGAATGAGCAAAAGATAGTAGAGTGTTGCTATCCAGACGGCGAAAAGCAGGAAATATAGATCCTGCATTTGGCGATGCTAATGCGAAGTGGAAAGGGGGCAAGAAGTTATCCAGAGGCCTCTGCAGTTGCAGCGCGGTGCTCCTTGAGCAGCACTCCATCTGCGACCGGGCCACTGATCGGCTCGGGGAGCGCACAGCTCAGTGATACCAAGATAGTGTTCTCCGAGTTGCAGCATCCCGTGGTGTCTTTACCCCTGCAAAATCAAAATTGCGCACGCGCCTCCAGCGGTGAAGTGGCATGCAGTCGGTTACACCTAGCATGTGCTTGTGTACGGCTAATCTGCCACCTCTCTTCAGAGCTGTGCTTCGACGCTTCAGCTCGTGTGATCGACGTGGCGGGGATTGGAGCTCGCTTTGGGCGATGAGCCCGTCACCGCTTCTTTAGCACAAGCAGTCATTCCTCTTGAATTCTTTGCATGGGCAAACGAAGTTTAAACGACCCGCACAGTGCCAATTACAGTGGCAAAGCAGAATGGAAGTCACAGCACTGCAGTAATCACATGGCATCTGCGTCTGCGCTACGCGCGCAATGCTCCGTGCCACTGCCACCGCACTGCATCACGTACAGTACATAGAGCCTACCTACCACAAGGATTAGGGGAAGAAAACGGCGAAAGCTCACAGCCAACGCACGCGTACTTGAACGTGTGAAAGAGTTCAACGTATCGTATCTTTTTCTTTTTATTTTCTTATCTCGCACCTTCAGCTTTCAAAGTCTAACGCACACAAGCGAGAACAATGACTTCCGATGTGAAGCACACAAAAAAGAAAGTACCGCAGGAGCAGTCCAAACAAAAAGAAAGCGTAAAGAGTTGGGGGGGGGGGGGGGAATTGGCATACGCTGCCAGCGGAAAGGAGACAACGCATAAATAAATAAAATGAATAAATAAGAAGAGCGGAGGGAATGGCGTTGAAGGGCGAGAAGTAAAGAGAGGAAGAAAAAGAAAGATGATGGGCATGCATACCAACAGTTAGCCTCAAGGCTATTCCGGAGAATAAAGCAGCTGGGAGTCAAACATGTAATCGTACTCTTTTTTCGTGAAGTCCTATCGATCCAAATAAGGGGAAAAAATACAACGCTATTTGCCCACCTCAGCATGCGCTCCCTCCTATAACATTCTTTCTTCCCTTGCAATTTAGCTCAGTGCTTTTTCGCAGTCCATGAGAGAGACCTTCCACAACAACAAAAAAGTGTACGGATCATCTCAAGTTTAAAGTATGCTATTCTGCTTGACGATAGAAAAGCCAGCAGGCGCTCTAGCGTACAACCGCTTTTTCCAATAAGTCTAGTTCCAATTAGTGACTACATGGTCTGTGAATCTGCTTCACTTGAATTTTTGAAAGGAAATAATGTGCACAAACTTAGCGCTTTCTGCAGCGCTGTTCCTTTCCTATTTTCGATGTCCCTATATTCACTGGAATAAAGTAAATAGCTATGTCTCAACGTCGAATGCTGGAGAACTCAACGGCAGGCGCATAGGCCTTTAGAAGAAAGAAAAAATGGCGCAAAATGAATAGCAGCAGCAACGCTAATATTCTAGCACTTTTCTTTTTTCTTGTCTTCTTAAAAAGACAACAAGGGTACTAGCTACAGTACTTTTCAACAATAGAGCACACCGTTGCAGCCAACGAATCGCAAGCCGCCTGAGTGGATGCCTCTGCGTACACACGAACCACTGGTTCCGTGCCACTTGGTCGAACAAAAGAGCGAGCGGCCTTGCACTCCGACAGTATCACAGAAACCGCTGCGTCGATCTCCTCCTGCATCCCAGCTGGTGACAACGCGCGCTGTTCGTCCTGTGTATTTGTTATCCGCTTCGGGTGCTCTACAGTTACTTTGACCTGCTTGCACGGACGGTCTATGTACAACGCTGCCCAGTCTTCGAAGCTCATGTCCAACACTTGCAGAGCCACCTCACACATGAGCATATCACCAATAGCGTCGCCACAAACTTGCGATAACAAGCCTCGGAGATCGATAATCAGTGATGCAAGCTTTTGTGAACGCACCCCAGAGTCACCCTTGACAAGCTTGTCAGAAAAGAGTATAGTTCCGTGGCCATTTGCCTCGAAATAAACACCAATATCCAGCGAATGGGCAACAGGATGCAGATTTTTGACTCCCGTCGCAGCAATGTAAACAGGCATGTGCAAATTTGACTTGATAAATTCCGTAGAAGCGCCATTTGCGTATGCTGTTTGCACCACCCCGACATCAAGCTCCTTCAGCCCTTCCTCACCAATCCACTTGTGCAGCAGCATCGCGTACAAGATTGAAATGCGGTCGCCGTCAAGCAAGATCCAGTCGGTGTTGCTGCGATGGCTGCAGAGAAACGCCACAATACGGTCGGCATCGCCGTCTAGGCAGTAAAAATGCGTTGTTGAAGAATCGCTGGCAGCATCGTTTGAATGCAGCCATTTCCGCATTTTTTCAGAGGGTTGCGCATGCTGCTTTGCGTAGTCGGCACCACAATTTTCGTTGAGGATGGCTGGGTTTTCAGTACTATCATTTACCACTTCAAACGAGAAGACTTCCGATAAAATGTCTCCTTCCTCACGAGAGCGAGAATAGGACATAAGGCGCTGCATTCCAAGAGCTCCCACACCATTCGCGCCGTCGACGACCACACGTCGTGGTGCAAGTGAGCACACGCCATTTTCTTTCCTTGCGTATGTGAGAAGGTCTTGAAAACTGGAGAGGATCTGCTCATGGTACGCATCCAGCTGAACTTGAGCCGCAGCTGCCCCAGATTCGTTTGCTTTTGCCACAAGAAAATGTAACTGCGGAGTCGTTAAAACGCCAAAACTTGTAAAAGGAACCTGCAGCACAGTGCTCAAAATGCACGTGATTGCTGCTTCGATGGCTTCACCGGACTCTCTTGTATCTCGTCCCAACAGAACACAACCGCGTGGGCTTTTAAATTCAGGTACACTCCGTATCTGTAACGTTTCAGTGCACTTTTTAATAACACTCACAAGCTCAGCGCCAGTGGCGGCGTTTGCGGCATCGGTGCACCATTGTTCCCACGACGCTGCAAGCATGCCGCCATCCGTGTCAATGATTTTAAAGCCATTGTCGATTGCGCGATTGTGAGATGCAGTGATCATAAACCCTACACAGCACGTTGCATTTTGCCCCTCAGGAGTCTGTTGTGCACCGCAGAATAACGCTCTCAATATGGAAATAGTAACCACACGCGCGGCGACCGGCGGCAAAAGCTCGCCAATGGTACGAAAGCCTGCGGTTCCATACGTTAATGGCTTCAGCTTGGGGTCGTGGCGAAGGGAATAATGCGAATCAATGCATTGTGCGAGAGATTCCAGTACTGAATCCGTAAACATTGTGCTGATGACGGCAATAACAAAAAGCAAGAAAATCCAAAAATATATATTGTGGGAGAACAATGTTCTGTGGTACCTTCAAAAACGCATTTAATTCTTCTTTCAGCAGAGACTTGAAAAAGCGATGCGCCAAATTCACTGGATTTTTCGATAGAAGGATTTTCTTTATATATGTATATATATATATATATATATATATATATATGTGTGTGTGTGTGTGGAGTTAAAGAGTACGTTCTGATATCAACAGCAGAAAAAAAGAGTAAGTATCCTGGGAGTGCGATAATATTGACTTCACGTCTGTACTACCGAAAATGCAACAACGCTATAGGTATATAAAAAAAAACTAACCCTGGTTGCAAAATATTCACATAAAATAATTTAATGTAATGCTAGCAATAGAAACCCTGATTGTGATTTTCATTTGTTGTTGTTATTTGATATTCACACAAGAAGATTACATTGAAGGAAACAGAAAAAATATATAAATAAATAGAATTGATTAAGATAACATGTAGGGTCGCCTCAGCTTCAAAGGTTTTTCTCGTTTTTACTCCGCACCGGTCAGGCATAATATCAAGTCGCACCCAACACGATTGAATCATCCTACCAAATTAGAGACCGGTAAGATTAATGTTAGAAGGAAGAACAAAAATAAACTCTAGATTATATTTGTTTTTATTATCATTAAAACTATATTACACGAATCAGACCATTTATCCGTTAGAAAAAGAAAAGTCACGCAAGCACACACATACACACGCAAAGAACAACCACGCAGAAAAAAAAAAAAAAAAGAAAATCGGCTACATTAGCTGTTGCACTAGCCGCCATTCGATAGTACAGTATATATATATATATATATATATATGTATGTATATTTATCTATTTATTTATGTATACCAATAAGAATAATCAACTAGCCTTTCTTTGTCATCATCAGTGTGTCATATTATTTTCTGTGTGATGAAAGTGCTTTCTCGGAGTGACCTTCCTAAGTCTCGACAAAGAAAGAACAGTTCACAAATATTCTTGAACAATCCAAACGATTTTCACACAAAAAAGAAAATACTTTAAGCACTGCCCTATTTCTTTTTTTTTTTTTGAAATGTGCTGGGCCACACAACGATCTCTTCGTTTCATCGCCTTGGTGGTGGACCTGGAGGAGGTGGATTATTCATTTGTGGTGGTTGAATAAATCGTTGTGGGGGCGGTCCAGGAGGTGGTGGACACGATGGCTTCCCCGGCTCCTTTGAGCGAAAAGGAGGAGGGCCAGGTGGTGGTGGAACGGCTATTCTCTGTGGTGGTTGTCCCTGCATGCCTGGGTATGAAATTACATGCGTAGGCGGTGGTCCTGGTGGTGGTGGTGGTGGTGGTGCGCCGTGACCCGGAGGTGGGCCTGGTGGCGGCGGATCCGTCCGGTTTTGCATTGGAGGGCAAGCAATAGAATTTTCTTTTGGCCTCAAAGGTGGCTCAGGGGGTGGTAACGCTGCTTTACTTTGCGTAGGGGGACAAAAAGAATTGCTTTCAGCCTTGAGGGGAGGCGGTCCTGGTGGCGGCGGCGGCGAGCTGGTATGGATCTCCACGCTTGTCGGTGCATACGCTGCATATTGAGGTGCTTGCGGAGCTGCAGGGGTAGGATAAACAAGTGATGCAGCAACGGGTATAGAAACGTGATCATAAGCTGTTGGTGTAGCGACGATAGTCAACTTGCCGACTTGAGAAGGATCTAATGTGCAACAAAAAACCCGCGGGTCATGCAAAAAGGCTGCTGGGCATATGCTGAGAGGAATGCACGCAAACATCGATGGAAGCAACGGCGACGGCGAAGGAGAAACGCTCTCCTGGGTGTGCTGAGAAGAAATATTTTCGCCGGTCGGATAACGACTGCCCTGCCTATCTTCGTGACTGTTCTCCACGCTTTCTGGGTAACTATTCACGGTCGGCTCGTTGCGAAGGCGTGGTGCACGCAAATTTTGAGGCGGCGAACAACGAGAAAACTCTTCACGCGGACGTTTTTGAAGCTCACTCTTACTTTGAGAAAAATTATGCGACTTTTGGTGTGCTTGCTGTGGTGCTGACGTTGGTGCTGCGGCTGAAACGATGTTATTCGCTCTTCTCTCTGAATTGCTCACCGTGATTTTTGCCCCGTTAATGATGTGCGTCCCATTAAGCAGGCGTTCTCTATCCACTGTATCAAAAAGTATCCAGCCATAGCCTAAAGATTTACCATCATTGTCACGCGAGACATTTAGACGAACACCTCGCCCATATTGTTGAAAGTGAGAAAGTATACTTTCCTCCGCCACGTTGCGGAAAAGCCCTCCAACAAAAAAACGCTCCGGTATTTTATCTTGCATTTTTGGATTCTGATTGGCTCGGAAAAAGAATAATGGTATTAATCAATATATTTATGTAACAAAAATAGAAAGAAGAGTGCAGAAAAAAAATTGATGATATATGATTATTGTTGTTTAGAGGAATAAAGGAGAAAAAAAGACAGGAAGCGCTTAAATAACAAAAAGTGAGATGAATTAAAGCACATGAGATTTGGCGATTCAGAGAAATCACTATCCTCGGTGTCGTCGAGCCTCTAAATAATAGAGGGAAAAAGGCAGTCAGTCCAAGTGTCGCAAATGCCCACCAAAATATGTGCTGATCTCGCTGAAGCGTTGATCTTACAGAGCCAACAATCCCCTCTTGCTCGATGAAAGTGCTAACTTGCACCACACATCTGCAGATAGTTAATCTACCTTGCTCGTGCTCAAGTGCGGGGGCTTGGGCATCAAATGACTCTCGTGTAATTAAAAAAAAAATGACTCTGAAATGTAATGGGAGGGAGGCATCGTGCAATATTTGAAGCGCTGACGCTGTGATGGCGCGGGTTGGGGGGGAATGACGTCGGTGTGGATGCATGCACCACCCAGCGCCCCCCACCCCCGGGAAAACGGAACCCCGGGGGAAGACAGCGCGCAGCAGAAAGCCTTGCTTTTATTATTTTAGATATTATGTGTATGGTGAATCCGTGTCGAAGTCCGTGTGGCTCAATGGAAGAGCATCTGACTACGGATCAGAGGGTTGCAGGTTCGAATCCTGTCACGGATGACTTTTCGCAATCGCGGCGCCGGGCCGTGGGGGAATTCGCCAGTGGATTGTGGCGCCACGGGCGGCCCCCTCCAGGGACGGGGGAGTGCGCCCGGTCGTGTAACGAATGCTGGCGGGGAGGGGGGCCCCTCCTCTCCCCAGCCCAGCAAAAGCAAAAGAGAGCCCCAGGTGGGGAGCGCCGGGGAAAGTGGACGCGAGGGCCTCCCACGCGTGGGCGCACAGAGGGCGGGGCGGGGGGGTGGCGCACGCATCACGGCGACAGCAATCGCAAAAGTTGTGGTAGTTGTGATGGAGCAACGGGCAGGGGGCGGGCTCCCGGTAAGAGAGCACAAACCTCACGGGTACGCAAGGCCCACCTCCTTACGCGTGTCGCCGTACTCAGCGTCCCTGAAGCAAGCAACTGGCCCCTCAGCACACCTTCAATCTTCTTTTTTTCTCCTCTTGTTCAATGAAAGTTATGCGAGTGCACAAGGCATGGACAGCCAACAGGGAAGGCCGATATGTAGAGAGGGCGAGGCAAGCCACCAAACGCCTCGAGAAGAGAACAGAAGAGCAAGAGAAACAGCACATCGCCAAAAACAAAAAAAACGACTGCATGCCTTGGGGGCCGCAGGTACGCGTGAGCAGCAGTGAGGCACAATCAAGGAGTAGATGTTATGTACATGCGTTTGACTGTGTTGCACATGCAGGCCCATGTGCGCACACACATACAAGGCTTGGCAGCAACCTGTAAAGCATCTGCTCTCTCACTGCCTTTGATCCTTTTCGGACACTCTCTCGGCGTCTATCAGCGCTGCATTGCGGCAGCAATCGGTGAAGCACCTCCATCACCTCTGCTCGAAGGACAGGGCGGAGCACCGCTCATTCTGTGAGCTAGGGCATGGGTAATCCCATCTATCCAAAGCAATTGTTGCTTATGTGTGCCGTGTCTATGGGGGAATGGAGAGTAGTCTATCCGTGAGACCGTGAGACGGTTGGCAGCAGCTGTTGTGGCATCCGTGTAGACGAACAACAAACGCACACACCTTCCACAAGCACATATGGAGCGTCTCCGACTCACCCCTTCTTTCTATGATTGCCTCAAGGGCTCAGCGGAACCTGCGCAGCTACATATACGGCATGTTCCCGTCCTCACGGGACTCGAGGTACTCCTGCATGCGGCGATGCTCCTCCCTCGCTGCATCATGCGCAGGCACTTGCAGCATTTGCGCAATCTCCTTCGCCACCGCCACATCCAAGCCAGAGAACTTAAGAGCCGTGTTGGCGGCGCGGGTGGGCTGCGCCTCAGCAACCACCGCGGGCGTCACCGTCGTGGTGCACGCGCCGCCCTCGTCGTCCCCCTCGGTCTCGTAATGCAGCACGCGCGCACAGTTATCGGCGAGGCAGCCGCAGGAGTTGTGCGGCGAGGCACGCTGCTGAAGGCGAAACTGGTCAACCGTGCGTGCGGAGTGCAAGGCGTCTGCGCGAGCCCGCTCCGACAAGAGCACCGCATGGGACGGAGAAGGTGAAGAAAAAGCTGTGGGAGGGGAGCAGCGGGCGGGGCGCACCGGAGAAGCGCCGCTCATCACCTTTGCTGTTGTCTTAGGATCGCGCCAGTCGTCCTCCGACAACGCCGGGGTCTCCGCAGTGACTGGCGTGCTCTCGTTGACGTCTTGCCGGTTATGCCAGCCGCGCTTGCGGGCCTTTGCTCGCCGCGCGTCCGCACTACTCTCCGCCTGTCGTGCAGCCGCGGTGGCCCACAGCGCTTGCTCATGCTCACACTCTTCTTCTTCGCGATGCGGAGAAGGAGGTTGAAACCCCGCAGCGCCGATCTCCTCCTCGGTGAACCCTAACTGCACAAGGTCCGCGACCTTGGCGAGACCTGTGCTGATCAGCTGCTCCATCATCTGCTGCTGCTCCCGTGCCAGGCGCTCTTGGTATTCGCGATGGGCTCTGCTCGTGGGAGGCGCCGGCTGCGCGTCCGGCGATGCCGCTAACGCATCCGAATGCGCTGGCGAAGATGCGGGGAGCGATTTGGGAGATTGCATTGGTTGTTGTTGCTGTTGTTGTTGTTTTTTT
>LJSK01000070.1:0-14219 GCA_001299535.1 Leptomonas seymouri
TGCGATGGCGGCTGTGCTGGTGTTTCTCGCGTTAGCGTGTGTCGCGATCACCTGTATTGCCGTCCGCTGCCCGTGCGGCTGCATGCGTACGCCCCGTGAAGACTGTGTACAGAATCTGAGGGGGAAGGTGGTTTTTGTGGAGCCTATCTTCTTCGATGGTGATGTGGATGGTGCTTGGGGCGAGCGTGTTGCTGCGCTGCCGTGCGGGCGGCCCTCGTTGAGGGAGCCATTCTACTGAGGGCTGCGGTGATGTTGGTGTTCGTGGTTGCCGATTTTTTTGTTGAGAAGCGGTGCAGGGGGCGTGAGTGACTTTTAGGTTTTGGTTTTAACGCTGTGTTTCGTGGGTCTTGTAAAATTTGTCTTTGTTGGCGGGGCTCTGCATTTTTGTGGTTCTGAGGTGGCGTATTGTTTTAGTTATGATTCCTATTTGGAACGGGTGCTGTAGAGGGTCGCTGGGGGTGCCGGTGTATGTGTTTCGAGGTGTACGCTCTGGCTGATGGCTTCGTGCCGTGGATCTTCTTGTTACTTGCGGGCTGTGGCTGGTGGGAATGCTGCCTCCCGTTCTGGGAGAATTATCCGATATATATATATATATATTTAAAATTTGGTGTTGTGTGTTGCTGTGTCCACTGATTTTCTTTTTGCTTAGGCGAAGGTTCTCGTCCACCGTAGCGCGCGATATGTTTTCGTATTCGTTATTCTTATCTTCTGTGCGACGTATCAGGCCGTCGTTAGTGTTGACATTAATACCGATGCGGGTATAATTATTTTGTGCTTATAATAAGCATTATTAATGTATTTTTATTTATTTTGATGTTGAAGGGATTCATCTTTTTTTTTGGACGTTGTGCCGCTGACATCCAGAGAAAAGTGCGGTGACTTCGTTGCCGCGTTTGTATTTGCTGTTTGTTTTTGTAGAGCGAAAGGTGCAGATGGTAAGCGATGACGTGGTGAGCGATCCGAAAGCGCGACGATGATAACGAATAGGAGAACGAAAGCAGCGGCTGAAACGGTGCACTATGTGTTGCGAGTCTCCTGAATCCTTTTTTGTTGTTTTGTGTATTGTGATTGTTTTCTGTGCTGATGGATGTGAGTTTCTTTGTGTGTGTGTGTGTGTGTGTGTGTGTGTGTGTGTGTGTATGTTCGAGCTGGGGTAGAAGGACTCGTCATCTATACATACATATTGCGATGTAAATTTATGACATTTTAAATATAAGATTTGCCTCTTCCACCTATTTTTTTTTTTTTAAATATTATTGATGTAGCGGACGCTCTTGAAGTGCAGTGAATTCGTTCGGGTTATGTGCTGTACTGTTTCCTGCCAGATTTTTTTGTGGCTGCACAAAATCCACGTTTCGTTTGGCAGAGATGATGTCGTCGATAGGGAAGGGCGTAGGGCGAAAGACACACATGCGCACACAAGCACACGGAGGCAGTCAAAGTGCGTTTTTTTCGCATACGTCCTCGACTTAGTTTTTCGAGTTTCTTTCCTCTCCTCCCGGGGACTTCAGGATGCCAAGTTCGAAATGCCTTATGCGCTCCTCTTGGTGTCCGACTGCGCCATGCTCTCGGCTCTTGGTGCTCCCTTTTTTATTTGTGTGCATCTCGTGCCCGTCGCTAGTATTGAACGGCCCTCTGCCTACCTCACATCGCGCTATTATCATGGCTAAACCGGCTAAGTAGTGGAGCGGTTTTTTTTGTTTTTGTTGCGTTGTAATTCCATGGAGGGATGAAGGCAAGACAGCACGTTTGCTGGCACGCTATATGATCCCCATTTTTCCTATATTGTATGTCGCGCAGATATGCCTGTGGAAGGACTTCTGTGCTGTCTGGAATCCACATAATTATATCGACCCCAGTTCTGCTTTCCTGTTTTTAATTTTATTTTTACCCCCCCCCCATTATTAGCACTTTTGACTTGCTTTCTACCAAAAAACACAATAATTAAAAACGTATCACCAATCTCAGTGACGGCCGTATCCATAGATACACACATCCAAGTAGGGTGAAGTGCCTGACGAGGGTGGAGCGTCGCCATATACATAGTTCTCGTAAAAGAAAAGAAGTACATCTGTGTGATACACTCCGAGCGGTGGTGGTGGTTATGTGGCTGTTCCATCCGTTTCTATGTTGGGTTGGCTTTTTTCCCTCTACCTTTGTGGTGAATTGACTCACGAGTGGCCCTGACGTTGGTGCGAAGCCCAAATCAACGTTTCTTCTTTACTGATTTCTGAATGAAAAATCTCTTCAATCGGTGATGATGTGGCGTACCTTCTCTACGCCGAATTTCGAGGAAGGCCTTCAATGATTACCTTTTCCCAATGTGACATCTGGAAGTTCACTTACAAAGTGCTACTTTGGTTTCTTTATATGCTCGTTCATTCTTTACTGTTCAAACGATAATTATTGCTATGCCATTTGATTATTAATTTGTTCTCTGTGGTAAATTACGTCAGATTTTACAAATGGAAAATGACCTCCGATATTGTGGACACGGGATAACCACCACCACTACAACAGCAAAAAAGACGTTTTGACGCCGACGCAAAGCTCAGGAACCCTCCACTCAATTCATAGAAGCAGAAGTATGTGGGCCTAGTCCCTTCGCTGTGCTATTTTGTTGTTGCTTTTTTTTTTTGCTAGGCGACAAAAAAAATGGCGTTTCTGTAGACTCCCTACCGTAAAATTTATGCTTCAAACGGATGCTCAACCCTCCCAGCTCCCCCGTCAACGTACGCCTTCTTAACTGTTTCCATGTTTTCTTATTTGCTTCACTGCACACAATGATACACGGAATGTGCTTGTGCATCTATCGCTGCGTGCACGCCTGCAACCGTTGTGTTTGGTTCTCACATAACAATGAAACAACAACAACCAAACAAAAAACAAAACGGCAACAACAACATCTGCCGTTTCCAAACTCACCGCGGCCTTCTTTTTCCCCCATTATGGGCTCTGTCACGCAAAGAAAAATAGAAAAGTTACCGACCACTTCAGTGTTGCCCACTGCTGGCCGACGTCCACATCTCACAGGTGTCAAAATAGTTTTACATCGGCACCTGCGTGTAGCGCTACCTCTATACATTTTTTTTTTTGTCGTACTTGTGCTTCTAAGCGCAAGGTGTTTCTTCTTTGTCTCATTTTTTTTTAACGATTCGCATATTTTTAGCGGCTGCCACGATCACGTGCTTCTACCTTGCTTGCTGGATTTTTTCCGGCCTGCCTTCATTCATAACCCTTGTCGGTTGCCACTGTCTTCTACTTCCCGACTGCTTCGCTTATCCTGGTAAAAAATAGCAAAGGGATTCTGCTCTAGTTAAAGGGCGTTGGCGGGTTTAGCAGCAGCACTTCCGCTCTTGCTTTCGCCGTGAAGGAAGAGTACAAAGCGGGACAGGTGCTACGCTTTTGCTGCTCGGGGCTGGTATATGTATAAGGAGTGTTAACTGCTTTACATGCTTCCAACTCTTGTCGTTGCAAGTTGAGCTTCTCGTCTTTTGTTTTTCTAAAGTCTGTGAAGTCGGTTCGTTATATGCTCTAAAGGTAGACTCAGACGTATTTGTTCTTGTTAAGCAGCGTGCGTGCTTGCATCCGTGTGGTTTCGTCAATCCGAGATTTGCTGATCGTAGGTGTGTCGTTTTTTGTTTTTGTTTTTGCAAATCTCTATTCCGATTGTTCAGCATAGTGTTTGTCGTGTTACACACACGTAAACTTGCGGTGACTCTCACGGACGCGCTCAAAAGTCGTCAACGGCGATAAGCGCGAATATAAATACAAATATATCCCCCCCTCTCTCTATGTGATAGGCCCTGCCATACAAACACAGACATAAAAAAAAATCCGCACTTGATGTAAATCAAAATTGGGCAAGCTCTCAAGAAAAGGGCGACGTTGTGCCGTCTCTCATCCCGCCTGTGCTGCCTTTATTTTGTTTTATTTATTATATATATACTTCTGTGTCTTAGCCTTGTGCCTTTTACTTCGTTTCGAAAATAACGCCCGCTTTTTTTTTTCCCCGTAGCACCCTCTGCCGTTGTTTCCGAACGCTGCTTGTTGTATCGTCTCATCTCATTTCCCCCTTTTCATAGAGAAGAAGAGGCGGCTTGAAGGAAACGCTCTTCCCATCATCAGCATCTCTCTTTTTTTTTTTTTCTTCTTTCTTTTCTGCTGGCTGTGGGCTATTATTGCTCCTTGTTGATATGACCCTGCTGGGGAATCATACTCAGCCGGCGGTGCTCGCTCTGGCGATGAGTCGCGATGTTGACAGTGGAGATGACAGCTCTGCCGCTGTAGGCGTCGGAGCATCTCTCGAGGACCTTTCCTTGGGCATTCTCTTCGTGACCATGCTGATCTTCCTCGGTGGAACCTTCTTCATGACGCAGCGTCGACGCATCCCGCTGCCCTACACCGTCATTCTTTTCCTGTACGGGATTCTTGTCGGGGCGGTGGCACTGTGGGTCTATCCGGATGTCGCTAACGCTCTCGCCTCCATCCCACCTGAGCTGCTCTTCTATATCTTCCTCCCTGTGCTGATATTTGAGGGGAGCTACGCCATAAACATCCATGCCTTGAAGCGTGTCTTTGTGCAGGCCGTCATCCTCGCTACGGTGGGGCTACTTATTAATACCGCTTTGCTGACCCTGCCCATCAAATGGTGCTTTGGATCGTGGTCGTGGTACATGGCACTGCTGCTCGGCTCATTGCTGTCCGCGACGGATCCGGTGGCGGTGGTAGCCCTGCTAAAAGAGCTGGGCGTGGATAAGCGCATCACTGCCATGCTGGATGGCGAGTCTGTCATGAACGATGGCACAGCAATAATTTTGTTTAGTCTCCTCCTCCCCGCGGCACAAACCGGCTCGATGAGCGGGTCGGTGGGGATGATGGTTCTGAAGGGCATTCGACTTTCACTGCTGCCGATATTAACCGGCCCCTTCTTTGGCTTCCTGCAGTCTTTCTGGCTGCGGCGCACAGGAGACGGCCTGACCAAGGCGTGCATCACTGTGTCCGTCACGTACGTGTCGTACTACGTCGCGGGTCACCTCATCGGCACAAGCGGCGTACTCACGCTCTTTTTCCAAGGCGTATTCCTCAGCTATTACTGCCCTTCGCTGTTCCCCGGCAAGGAGGGAAACTTGATTTCCTCCACGTGGGAATTCCTGGTGCACCTGGGTAACACAGTGCTGTTTTCGCTGGTAGGCGTGATCCTCGTCGCGGAGGTGATCCCGACACTGCAGATTATCGATGTCTTCGTGATTTTGGGCATCTACGCTGCGATGGTTCTGTCACGGTGGATTATGCTGGAGGTTCTGGCGCCGTGCCTGAACATCTTCTCCTACAAGGTCACACAGCGCCACATTACGCTATTTGTGCATGCAGGCTTACGTGGCGGAGTGGCCTCGACACTTGCGCTAGCTGTGAAGCAAGCCGGACTGAAGGAGGGCATCACCGTGCTGAAGATCACCTCCGGCATTGTCTTGCTGACGCTTCTGGTGAACGCGACAACGGCCAGCCGCGTTGTGAGGAGGCTCGGCTTCAACACCAAGGAGGAGTTCCGCATGCTGAAGATGAATTTTGCGATGGAGTGCGTGCGTACCTCGCAAGAGAATGCGCTAGAGGGCGTTAAGCGCGACACCAAGTATCGCAATGCTAGCTGGATGCATGTGGAGAGGTTTGTGCGCCACCGTATCCGTAATCCATACAGCGGTTTAAGGGTCGAGAAGGAGCTAGACGAGGATAAGACGGTGAACCGCATGCTCATGTCAGCTTTCAAAACAGCACTGTGGCGACAACGGGACGAAGAGGTGATTACGGAAACCGTCGTCATGCAGATGGGCGCGGTGATTGCGGGACTCATTGAGCAGGGCAAGTTATTGGATGTACGGCAGATGCACTGGTTTCACCGGAGAAAGAGCAATACCGAGGACGAGGAGGAGATGCAGAGCGCACACCAGCTGGCAAGAGACCGTCTCCGCGTTTCGCAGCGGTCGCCTGTGAGTCGCCTGACTCCCGAGCAGCAGCAGCAGCTTGGCCGACCTCGTCCGCCACAGCCACAGCCGAATCATTTTTGTCAGCCCACACCACATTCTACAAACGTCGACGCGACTGTTGCAGAACCGGCACCTTCGAAGCGTGAAGGCGAATACAAGAACGAGATTGCCACTCCGCGCCAGAGTGGCCGTTACAGCTCGTGCGAGAGGGCTGTCAGTAGCAGCAGCATCAAAGGCGGCTACAGTCTCAACGCTCCTGCTTCGGCACCCAAAACCCGAAATGAAATCTTTGCCGAATACATTGGCATGGGCGCTCATAGCGCTGATGGCGGTGACGCAGCGGCCATGGCGGCCGCCATGGCACCAATGATCGACTCCATGAGCACCAGCAACAGCGATATTGGTGACCCATCCACATATGAGGCTGTGCGGGTTGACGTGATGAGGCCTCCGCCGGGCTTGATCGAGGGTGGTCTCAACGGCGCTGAGGACGAAGCTGAGGTGGCCCGTATGAATCGCATCGTAGAGGCTTTGATGCATCGATTACTGCCCACGTGGGTCAGCTGGGCAGAGCGCTTCATCTTCGGCAAAGGATACTTTGCACAGGCCCACCGACGCGCGCAGGAGAACGCCTTCGTGACTCTCCTCGCGGTCGTGAAGTGCTTGACTGCCATCTCGCCGCTCAAGCATAGGTTCGTTGCCTCTGTGGCCCAGGCACGGCGTGTGGAGAAGTGGATGTCGACACAGATGATCGCCGCCAATCGGGCTATTCGCTTCTTCTACGCCAATTTCCCGGAGGCAACAAACAACGTGGCGAGCAGCCGCGCCGTTGTGTCCGTTGCCAATTCGCTGCTCGAGGCGGTGGATATGCTGCACAGCGAGCAGGGATTCGGCACACGTGGGTCGGCGGTGCTGGTGGAGATGATTGCGCACATGCGCGCTCACGTTCCGACGAGCTGGGAGAACAACGCCGAGCAGAAGGAGAGCAGTTTAGTTTTGCGGGCGGTTGCTGCCACAACACTTGGGAAGGGACTTCGCACGTTGGAGATCAAGGCGATCAGCTCGATGGGGCTCGTGCGCAAATTTCGAGAGGGTGATGTCATTACCCTGCCAGAGAACGCCTTTCTTGTTGTTGTCTTTGGTAGCTTGCGGGCCATGCATGGCCGTTGGACGACGCTGACTCAACATGAGATGATGGAGAGCTTCGGCGACACTGTCGGCCTAGAGGCGTTGATGCTGCCCCAGGAGTTCCGCCTCGCACAGCAGCGTCGCTGGCGCGTCATATCAACCGAGTCCACTGCGCTGCTTATCTCGTTTAACAGCATTAAGCCTTTCTTGATGGAGCGCTCGTTTCGCGCGGTGAAAGCGCTCTGGCGTGCTGCAGCGGCCGAGGTGCTGCTGCCTTTCCTGTCTCACATCGTGACAGTGCCGGAGAACCAAATGCAAACGAAGCGAGAGCATCTAATGGAGCTCATTCTCGCAGGTACACCGCTGATCGGACCGCAGGACTGCGACCTTGCGAGTTGCGAGACCAACTTTCATCTGTATTTTTATCTCCGCGGCACCGACAAGTCCGGCCTCTTCAGCAGCCACACCCCGCCGTGCTACATCTCCACTTTTTATGTGCATCAGCTGCGCTGGTCGGCGCCTGACGCGGTGCTCTACGCCGTCCCAATGCGCGTCGGTGATCGCGGGTACGTGCCTTGGGCTTACGCCGGCGGCAGCGCAAGCACCGTCGTCAGCGACCTGCTGCCCCTCGCTTCGAATGACGAGCTCGCTGTGGAAGGTGATGGTAACCTGGATGAGGGTGCCGGGAGTCGCTGCGTACCCGCGGAGCCGCAGCGATCTTCTACCAATTCACTGGCCACCTGCGTACCGCCCTCGTTCAGCAGCCGATCGCCGTGCAGCGTCTCACTGACAGAATCGCCGTCAAGGAGCTTGAACCGTCACCCGACAGCGGATGATCTGCTGCCTTCACCTGACCATCCAGTGGAAGGGGTGCCGCCAGCACGGAGCAGCCGCGCTCCGATCCTCGCCGCTGCGCCAGATATGGCTTCCCCTACCGTTCCAAGCGGGGATGACTATGCCATGTCCACTACGAGCAGCCTTTTCGACCACGGCAGCGCGACGCCACCGATGGTGCCCTTCGACGAGAGCACCGTCACGACGCACATGGGCGCGACGAGCATCCTCAACAGCGTGCTGCTCGGCACAATTCCTGAAGAAAAGGCGGAGGGATTCTACCGCAGTGGCACCGCCAGCGTGTTTGGTGACTTGATGGACACGGTTGCGTCGCCGCTGCTGTTGTGCCGCGATAGCGAAAACTTTCCCGCCTCGCCGTGCCCCTCGGAGCAGCAGAGCCACGGGGCCAGCACGCATCGCTTCTACCCGGAGTTGTCGGATATCAGCATCTTCTACACGCTGGAGGAGTTCGTCACACCTGTGCCCTTTACAAACCAGGTCTTTGTGCAGTACGCCTCCGTTTTGGAGCACCTGTGCATAGCGACCCTCCGCTATTTGCGTTTCCCAGCAGACCCCTTCCACGTTGAACACGCTCAGGTCACGGGTAAGCAAACCGTTGAGTCACTGCTAAGCTTCTGCGTGGAGCTGTCTGTGATGAAGCGCACCTGCAGGGTAATCAGCAAGTGCCATGGCGAGAATATCGACGTGTTGAACCCCTTTCACGCGAGCAACGATATTGACACGGCTTTTCAAGCAAAGGTCTGCACATGGGCTCGCCAGTATCGCGTGAACGGTAAGTTCCACCTGCGGGTGATGGTGACGGAGATGAACACGTACGCCAACCGCCGCTTCCCTGACTATGTTGCCCTGCTGCGTCGCATGGTGAGACTGGAGCCAGAGTTGAAGGTTGTAGGGACGGCGGAGGGGATGAACAATTTATGCCGCCGGGTAATGAACAGCTGCAAGCCGGGCGACGCGTCGGGAGTGAGGATGGGGGATCTGGAGGATGTGGTGTGAGAGAGAGAAATGTATTGGTATCGCGGGAGAGAGAGGGAGGAGTGGGTGGTGGGTGCGTGGGTCAGAGCGGGTTGAATTAAAGTCCAGCAGCGTTTTGAGGTTTCGATGTAAACACAGGCGTGACCCGCACCCACGTCGAGGTGGTGGGCCCATCGTCTGAAGGCTAATATGCTACGCAGCACTACCACAGCATTCGAAAGCGAAAGCCTAAAGCAAAACAAATACAAGCAATCAAGCGGTACGGAGTTCGACTCACGTGTTTTTGCGTTGAAGGGAGGCGAGCCGCTGTGTGCAGCTATTGCGTTGTGATGCGTAAGTGATGCCAGGGAAGATCTACACTGCCCGTTGTACTTCTGCGAGCGCGTGTGTGCGCACTGCTGGATCCACGATTTTCAGCCCTTGGATGTGCGCTTCAATCCCCCCCCCATCCCTGTCGCCCTCTGTGCCCACTGGAATCAACACATCGGTGGACGTCAGTGTGGTGCTGCCTTTGCGTTCCCTTGGCTGCGGCTTACACCATTTTGCATGCGTTCAATGAGGGGCGAATGATCCCTGCACGCGCACGCTGTGAATTTTACTTTGCTGTGCTTTTTTTTTTTGCTTTCTTCATTCTGCGCTCTCCTTCCTCTCCTCTTTCTGCATTGATGCGCACCCGCTGTCAAATCCGAAGTGTGCGCTTTCAAGAATCGAGTGCTTCAACGAGTGGGACACTTCTCTTCTCCCCGTAAGACTATAGAATCGTAATAAAGCTCTATTGTTGCGCATAAAAGGCGGCATCTGCCAAGATGGATCCTGCGGTGCGAGCTGCGAATGAACTGAATGCCATCTTCAGCCGCCTCGAGGTGCCCTGCGAGGTGTGCGTTACGAGTGAGGCGGGCAAACACGTAAGAGCCACTGCTGACCTCGACAAAGACTTCACGTTGGTGGAAGAGCTGCCGATTGTGTCGTGGCCGTCCGCCTTGTTGCTGAGCCTTCGCCAACCTTTTTGTTTCCACTGTTTACGCCTGGCCACTCATGAGCTTCCTCCTTCTGACGGCGCCGCTGCTGATGCTGCGAATGCGTTGCGCCCGCCATCAACATTGCCAACAGCATCTGCGCTGCCAGAGAAATGGACTTGCTGTGCGCATTGTGTCTCGTGCTTTTGCTCTGTGGACTGCCAGCAGGCGTCTGCCCGTCTGCACCGACTGCTCTGCCCGCTTTTGCCTAAGCTGCGCAGCGCTTGCAACTCATCCTCTGCGGCGGTCAACTCCGGTATCTCGGTGGAGGCCCTCGCCCGCTGTGTTTCCTGGGTCGTGCAGCGCCTTTCTCTTGTCATTGAGCAGCAGAAGCTGACTCACGAGGTACTTCAGGCTGACTTCAACGAACAACGAAACAGCAGCGCCACGGCAGACAACGATAGCGGAGTATCGGCGGAAGTACTTGTGCAGACGACGTGGTCACAGAACTCGCTCAACTCTCAATTATTCACGCAGGTGGTGGCGCCGTTTAGTCGCCTCATCAGCCCTCCCGACTCTGTGCAGTTTAACGGCGTGTCGCTGCCGGCGTGGATCAGCTCCGTTCGTTCGCTGTTGGCAGAGAGTTGTGTGAAGATCCTGCTTGTTGCGAGTGGGGCACCGTT
The DNA here is from genome assembly GCA_001299535.1 of Leptomonas seymouri. Classification (NCBI taxonomy): domain Eukaryota; phylum Euglenozoa; class Kinetoplastea; order Trypanosomatida; family Trypanosomatidae; genus Leptomonas; species Leptomonas seymouri. The sequence goes on from LJSK01000070.1 coordinate 10,582, forward strand.
AGGGAATTTGCAGCTCCACCCCCTGCACTTTGATGGTGAAAGCAAAGATTCTTCTTCATCCACCTCTCAATCCTCGTCGCCTCGTTACTGGGCCGAGGCACTTGTTCAAACTCTCTTTAGCACTGACACACTCCGTACGCTAGTGGGGCAGATGGTGCTGAACGCGCATGGCGTTAACGACTACTACTTTCCAGCCTGCGCAGCAGGCGTTGCGCCGCCCTCTGCTACAGGCAGGTTTGAATGGTTTCTGAAAGGGGCCGGTCTGTACGCGCTGCTTTCTTCCTTCAACCACTCGTGTGAGCCCAATGCGGAGGTCCTCAATGCGGATGGCACGAACGAGGTTGTGCTAAAGACGACCCGCCCGGTGCGGATGGGTGAGGAAATCACTATCACATACATCCCCTTGACGGCGTCCACCACACTGGCGGAACGACGAGAGCTATTGAAAAATTACTTCTTCACCTGCCACTGCCCGCGCTGCGTATGAGCAGTGGTGGAGGGCTCAAACCAAGGGGTGCGGCAACCGTATTGTCATATAAGGAAGACTGGTGGCTCCCATCGAACGCACCACTGCTTAAGTTGCTCTGGGCAATGCGCATAAATCGTTGCATGGCGCGCATACGCATCTTGATCTGATAATTTCCTTCCCCCTCTTTGTGTGTAGCGGCTGATGCCTTTTTTTTTCTTTTTTTCTTCTGTGAGCACAAGGACGTGTGTGTGGGGTGGTGGGGTGGGGGGAGGGGCAGCGATGCGCGTGCATGACCTGAAGTTCATTCAACGAAGGGAAGATGGATGTGCTCAACAAAGACGAGAGCAGAAGAAAAAGAAAACAGCGCGGAAGCGTATTTCTGTCGTCGCGTGTCCCTCACAGACTTTGTTGCTTCCCTCCATACACCAGGCTTGCATTTGCTTTTGGTGTCTACTTCCAGCGAGTGCAACATCGGTGAAAGCTCATCGTTGCGATGCCCACTTTCAATTTTGGAGAAACAGACAAACTATAGGAAAGGGTAACACCGCAAGCGAACCCAACGAACTCTACTCATTTAACCAACGACCACTAGACTATTGCTTTGGTGCCGCGTAAGTGGAAAGCCTCGGTGTGTACGCCTTGCTGCTCTCCTCTACTCTCTCTTTTACTTCGCACCTCGACATGTCGCTCCTTTCCACTGCAGTCTCTACGCGCGCCAACAAGCCTACCGAGACTCTTCCACTCGACGTCTGCACGTGCTCCTACCCGCCTCACACAGAACACGTGAATCTTTAGAGAACTGCGAACGAAATAAAGGAAAGTGGCAAAAGAAGGTATTATTCTTATTTCTTATTTCTTATTTACTTGTTATTCTTCCACCCTTTCTTCAGCAGCACTGCGCAGCCTTCCGTTGCCAAATCGCGTTCTCCTTAAAACGAAAGAAAAGGAGCTGGTATGCTTTCAGCGCTTCACGATGGGCCTCACACCTACTGAACGGGCTGCCCACTACGCTACGCGCAGCGCGCGCTTCGCCAAGGTCAGCCCAAAGCACCTTGAATACTTCAAGAGTGTGCTGGACCTACCATGCAGTGCCACACAGCGCAAGGGCAAGATGCTAACCGAGGCACAGGCCACTGCTCCCTACAACATTGATTGGATGGGCCAGGTCCAGGGCTGCACTCCCGCCGTGCTGCTTCCGACATGCACGAAGCAGGTAAGCGAGATTCTTCGCTACTGCCAGAATGAGAGGTTGGCGATTGTACCACAAAGTGGCAACACCGGTCTTGTCTACGGTTCAGAGCCGGTCTTTGACGAGTTGGTGCTCAGCACGCAGCTGATGAATGCCGCGCCGATCGTGTCGAGGAGCACGATGTCCGTGGAGGCTGAGTCCGGCGTAATCCTGCAGCAGTGCCAGGAGGCCTGTGAGAAGGAGGGGATGCTGCTCCCGCTCACTATGGGCTCCAAGGGCAGTGCGATGATCGGCGGCAACGTCAGCACCAATGCCGGCGGCATTCACTTCGCTCGCTACGGGTCAATGCACACCAACGTACTGGGATTGGAGGTGGTGACGGCAAAAGGGGACGTCTTGAATACAATGTCCACCCTGCGTAAGGACAACGCAGGCTACGACTTGAAGCACTTGTTTATTGGCAGCGAGGGCACACTCGGCGTTGTGACGCGCGCTGCCATCAAGCTCTTCCCGCTGCCCCGTTCGAAGCAGACCGCGATATTCCGTATTGCCGACTTCGAGTCGGTAGTGGCCCTCTATCACCTCGCGCAGGAGCATCTGGCGGAGTGCCTGTCGGCCTTTGAGGTGATGGACGGGGAGTCGCTCGCGATCAGCCCAGCCGCCCAGGTCCCCTACGAGCGCATCTCTAAAAATGATGTGTTCCGCGAGGGCAAGGACTTCACCGCGGCGTACTTCTGCGTGCTTGTGGAGACAAATGGCAGCAGCGAAGAGCACGACTTTGAGAAGCTGTCGGTGTTTGTAGAGTCGGCGCAGACGCGCCTCGGCGAGAAGTTGGACGGCGGTGGCAAGTACGAGCCGATTCTCTCGCAGTCCGCTGCGCAGACTGCGCAGCTATGGGAGCTGCGCGAAGGTGTGCCGGTGCACCTGGCCAGCAGAGGACTCATTTACAAATACGACGTGTCCTTTCCAATTGACAAGTTCTACCTCATCGTCGAGTACACACGGGAGCTTCTGTATAGGCAGCATAGGATGAACCCGGAGGAGGTGATAGTGGTCGGCTACGGCCACTTCGGCGACGGCAACGTGCACTTGAATGTGGTGGACCTCACACGTTCTCATACAGAGGAGTTGGATGCAGCGCTCTACCCCGCTGTGTACGAGTTCTGTGCCGCGCACGGTGGCAGCATCTCTGCAGAACACGGGGTGGGGCTGCAGAAGCGCGACCACTTGCATCTCTCTCGCACGCCCGAGACAATCCAGCTGATGAAAGCGTTGAAGGGGATGATCGACCCGAATGGCATTCTCAACCCTTACAAGGTGCTGCCCCTAGACGAATAGAGAAGGATTAAGGAAATGCTTCATGCCCCCCCCCCCTCCCCCAGTTTCAACGCTTTTGAAAAAGACAAAGCCAATGCCTTTCACAGGTGGAGACTAGTAAAGTGTGTATGCATAGGCTTGTAGAACGACGCGCCTGGCCCAGGCCAAAGCCGAGGGCAGCGAAGCAGAAAGATACCTTTGATACCGAAGGGTGGCTTCCCTTTGCGGTGACTCTGTTCTCGTGCTCGCTGGTGGTATGACATGCAATATCTTCTCCTTCCTTTTAAATGTCATCCGCGCGTTGAGCTGCGTGAGCAGCAATGACAGCTTTTCATTCTTCTCTAGCTGCGAAAGCAAAATTCGATCAGAGAAAAAAAGCTAATGGCTACCGCCGCACGAGCAACAGTGCAGTCGCTCCACACCCCCACTTGGCTACTTATGCGTGCTCTGAATTGTTGACGGTTGCGCGCCCATGCTGCTCCCAACATGGGGGCTAGCCAACTCCCGGCAGCGGCGTGCGAACGTGCGCGACTTAGCATCGTAGTTTCGGCTGCTACTCATGCTGCGTAAAAGGTTCTTGTACTTGGATTTTTTTAATGTTCTGCCAGCACTCGCCCCTTCTCTTTCTCTCTCAAAGCATTGCTTCCTCCCCCCCCCCCCCCC
>LJSK01000070.1:19881-83435 GCA_001299535.1 Leptomonas seymouri
CCACCCACACACACACACACTCACCGGATTTGGCGTGAAATTTTCGTCTGCTAAAGAAGCAAGCAAGTAAAGACACCACCACCCTAACACCAACACGGAAACTCGCTGAAATATCACTCTTGTAGCGATGCTTTCTAGCCTTTTTCGATGGCGGAAGTCGCCAATGACGCCGCAGGACGAGTTTAAGAAGCTGCACGCGATGCTGGCTGCCCCTCCGGCGCTGTGCTGCCGCGCCCCTCCCGGCGCTGAATCCCTCGAGGAAGCCACCACCCGCGCGTGCATTGTGGATCCGTACCACTTCATTGTGTGCCAACACGGCGTGCTCAGCACCTCAGCCGATTTTGACAACGTCATCACAGATCTTTTCGTACATCACGAGGTGAGTGTGCTGGAGGCGGCAGAGCTCGCCAAGGCCGCAGGGGGTGATCGGGCCGCCGCCTCCGCAGCGTCGCCATCCTGGCTTCTCCAGAGAGGCGCTACAGGCGCTGCCGTAGATGCTCGTGCATTGCCGTGTGAGTACATAGAAGCTGCTATTCTTGATGAAAACACGTTCGAGCGCGATTCAGGCTTGCCCGTTTCAGTGCCAAGCACCTCCACGCCTACTGTGACGTGCAGCGTGGCCAGCTCCACGTTGCCAGCAGCTGCCTGTGGCGCACAGAGCCCCTCCGCTACCGCAGCATTCACCGCGCAGCCGCCACCTCAACCGCCCTTATCGGGCAACACCGGCGTGGAGTCTGGTAAAATGCCGAAGACCAACGCCGACCCTCTTCGACCCGACACGGCGCTCACGCAGGCGCAGCGCACCCGCCGCGATAATTACAAAGCGACCTTCCGGCTCTCCGTGGAGTACCCCAACAGCACCAGTGGCCGGCTCTACCGCAGCGGCAATCTGCGCGTCTTCTCCCCAGGCTCGAACAACTATCTACGCTCTGACGCGGGGACGCTGGCGTGCGCGCGGAAGATGCTGGCGGAGACGGTGCCGCAGCTCCACGCGTGGCTGGACGACGTCGATATGCGTGAGCGGCAGCGTCGTGCGCAGTGGGCAGTCTACGCCCGCACTTTGGGCACACCCGAAGCAGCGAGGCTGTCGGACGTGGCGGCCGCACCGATGCCAGTGTGCCTTTCCTTCATGGCCCACAGCTTTGGCGGCATCATCGAGCGGGAGTGTCTCTACCTACTCTTCATGGACACCGTAGAGGTGCGTGCACAGGATGTGGCGCTTCACATCTCTATTGTGAGCCTGCGCCAACGGCTGCGAGCGATGAATGTCCGCTTTGAAAATTTCTTGAACATCGCGACGCCGCATTGCGGAGCAGGGGAATGTCTCTGGTGGCCGATCTACTTCGGCGCGTGGTGCCTCGCACGGCTGCACCTCTGCCAGACCTACGACGAGCTCATCCTGTCTGACGCGGATCGTGTGCTGCAGACACGGTTGCTGGACGAGCCACACCTGAAGGTGCTGGGACTCTTCCGTCGTCGGGTGCTGTTTGCAAATACGCATCGTGATCTCCTCGTTGGATTTGGCACGTGCTCTCTCATCTTTGAGAAGATGGACGTCGACCATACGAAGTTTTTGGGCGTTGCGGCCAGCGAGATGCACTGCGCTGCGGCCTTCGCAGATGATACGATTGAAATATCAAAGCCGATTGTGCTGCGGTCCTTTGCGGAGGAGGACGAAGCGGAAAGCAGTAAGGGCTTCTTGGTGGGTCGGCAGTGCTCTTTGACGACACAGCGCTCTGGTGTGCCAGCGACCGGGGGACGTACATACACATTGTTCGACTTGGATGAGGAGGCAGTGGCACATGCGCCAGCAGCGGGTGCCGGGTCTCCAAATATCGAGACGCAGGCAGTGATGAAAGATGGGGGATGCGCAGCAAGGGAGGGGGCAGGCAGCTCCGATGTGTGCTGCTTCCCGAGCTGCGAGCCGAAGGGAGGTGATGTGTTCTCGAATACACTGAGTCCGCAGACCACCTTCTCTTCTCTGTCTGGGCTGTCTTCCTCTCCCCTCTCGGTGATCTCCGCGTCCTCAGCCGCAACGGCAGGGCCGGTCTCCGCTTTCACCCCCTTCCTCACGATTGGCTGCAATGTGCCTTCTCATGCGATCGAAGAGATGACCTTGGAGGACGCCGTGGGGCCCGACAATTGGGCAAACGACGACGACAACAACGAGGAAAAGGAGGACAACAGTGATGATAACGTACGTGGCAATGACCTCCTGACAGTGGTGATGGATGTGGCTAGCAGCTCGTCGGGGGATTTCGAGCTGGGTTATGGCAGCCCATCCAGCGCGTCTGTTTCCCCTGTCTCACAGATGGCACGTCCGCTCACTGTTGTGCGGGGCTCGCCGAGATGCGACGGCTACACTCGCTTCGTCCGCTCCTCCCCGATCAACCCTGCTTCCCCCAACGCTTGCTTGCTTAGTTCGCCCCGGTGGAGAAGCGCGCGCTGGGACTCTGACTTTGACTCTGCGTCGTCATCGCGGCGCAGTTGTGGCAGCCGCGTGGTGTCTGTGCTGAAAGATCCGCGGTGGGCGTCTGAGCACGTGCGCCACGCCGCCGCCTTTGCGCATGCAGAGGCGAGGACCCACCTGCACAGGGCAGCATCGCTTGTGCTGAGGAGTAAGGGTGGAAGCAAGGCTGAAGCGCCGCTGTCAGACGCACCAGTGAGTGGAGGCGCAATCACAGTGCCGACTTTGTTGAATGCCGCCACGACGACGCACTTGGCGCAGTCGACATCGCCCTCTCTTATCCCGTCGGATGAAATTCCGCAGTACCGGCAGACCCCGCGGGCGATTGCAGCGAGGCTGCGCGAGAAGCTGAGCTGGCGGGTGCGAGCGGTTCGCTTTGACAATTTGATTCCCGTGGGACACGTTGCGTGCTTGGGCAATTGGGCTTTCTGCGGGCGGTCGCCACTACTCGTGCAGTCCGTTGCAGAGGAGCTTCTTATGATTCTCGACTGAGAATGGAATTGCAGTGGCGAAGTGGTGACACCGGAGGCAGGACAGTGTGATGCTTCATCCACTCGCAAGCAGCGCTGAGTTACCACGTTATTTGGTGCTTGATCGTGGGCCACTTTAACGCGCTGATGGTTCCTCAAACGGTCACCTCAGTGACGCAAGTTAAAAGAAGAAAGAAAAGGGAGGTAACGGCCAAGGAGGATCGGTGGCGCGAGCGGCGCAGTCTTTTCTTGCTGCTTCGTACTTCTTCTTTTCGATTCTTATAGTTGTATATGTGCATATATATTTATAGTTTAAAAGGGAGAGGCTCACAGTATCGGGGTAGTGTCACGGTGCTCTGTTAGCGCCATACGCAAAGACTAGTGCTGGAGTTCAGCGGTGCTGCTTACCCTTAGGTCATTCTTTTTTTTTTTTCGAGCTCCTCCTTGTTTTCTCCGGCCCACTATGGTGGTTCTCTATCTCTTTGTTTTAGTGGCTGAGAGCCGTCGCTATCTTTACTGCAATTATTTCGTGAACATTGATATTCGACCAAGTCTTTGGCTTGTTTGTTGTTTCTTTATTTCCCCCCCCCTCCCTCCCTCCCTCCCTCCCCCATCCCCCCGTTTCTCTTTTGGTACTGGCGCTGTGCAGCACGTTGGAGAGCCACTTACTTATGCAGTCATCTGCTGTTATACTTGCATTGATAGTATGCGTTGTTTCACACGATGTTTCACTGTCTCCCCATACCTCTTTTCACTTTTATGGGATTGGTAACTGTTGCGTGTTGGTTGTTGTGGCTGTTCTTCCTTCTCTTTGCACAGTGCTGAGGAATGGCGTGGCGTTGCTGCCTATACACAGTGCCTTTCGCTTTCTTCATTCCCCCCCCCTCGTTCTTTGAAGCGTAACGTAACTTAGTTTTCTTTTGCCGTATTCATGTGAATAATTCTTGGGCCTCTCTCTCTCTCTTCTTCTTTTTGTTTATGATTATTATTTTTATAATAAGTTGTGCTGCGCGTGCACACGTGCGGCTCACCGTGGTGCGTTCCACCGTCTTCCATGTGCTTCCTCCTCTTCTCTTGTGGCCAGCTTGTGGCCTCACATGTGCATTTCCTTTTTTTCTTTCCCCTTCTTAAAATTTTATTTCTTTTTTTTTTCACTGTTCTTGAGCGCTTTTCAACGGAGAAATGTTCTCTCTTTCTTCTCTTCTTTCAACTCCCCCCCTTTTATTGTTTCTTTAATTTCCGTTTCATTTTGTATTTCGCTTTCGATCATCGTTTTTCGTAAAAGCGGCAGGCCAGACAAACACACAAACCTGTTTTCTGACTTCTCTTCTTTGCTTTCTATTCGATCTGCGCCGCTACCCGTATATACCTTGCCTCACAGATGTATCTGACTGATGTCTTCTAAAAAAGAAAGAAACAAAGAAAGCAATACCAATCATGAAAAGACGTGACTGCAATAAGTAAAATTTGAGAAATAAAATAAGGGGTACAGGTGGTCTTTGCATTCTTTAAAAGCTTTTTTTTTTCGTTTTATCTTTTTGCCTCTCTTCGCACTTCTATGTTCCCCCCCTTGTTGTAGTGTTTCGTTGTATCGGTGAAACAGCATCGGCGTCACTCCCCTTTTTTCTTCTTGACCTTTGTCTTCTTCGACTGTTCGCGGTGATGCCTTCGATTGCTGTTCCGAGACCAGATGACGGGGGCCTCTTTAAACGAAGGAGTCCGTATGCTATTGATTTATTTATTTAGCCCAATTTCTTAAATCTTGAGAAGCAACGTGCATCTTCTTTTTTCTCTTTTGCTTTCATTCTTCTCGCCATCAATTCTTTTTATGCTCTTCTTTAAACTGCACCTTGTTTTACTTCTCATTCGCAAGGCAACGATCTCGTCCTTGTCGTCGACATGGAGGAGATAGCGATGCAGAAGGCGAAGGGCGGAGAGGTGCGCGTCCACACGAGACTGGTGCCTCCTGCCCTGCAGTGGAGGCGGAAATATCTTTATTATGCTTTTTTTTTTGCTTGTGCGTGTATGCCCCCATTTTCCTTCTGCACGCTTGCTATCTTTTTTTTTTCTTCTTTTAAAAAAAAAAGTTTAAGAAGACAACGACGGCGAGAAGCAAGCAAGCACGTACACCCATCTAAACACGCACACACGCACGAGGGTATCTTTAACGTGTACCGGAGCTGCAACCGAACGACGCCAGCAGAAGCCGCAGCCTTCCGTATTTCCTGCTGCTACTGTAGCGGTGGGGCGACAGCTTTCCGTTCTGGAGTGCTCGTTGTTACTGCTTTTGATTTTCCCCCTCCTCTTTTCTCTTGCCTTTATACCTCTTTGTAATACGGACAGAGAAATGGGGTGCCTTGAAGTGGGAGAACAGAAGCAACCAGGAGAATCAAGTACGTACTTTGGTGCAACGCGATGCAGTAATTTCATGGACCCTCCCCATAGGTAGAAGCTACTACACAAACGAAAAGAAGTACCAATGATTGGTGGGCCTGACGTCGATGGAAGCGCTTCATATACCGCTTGTGCACACATAGTGTCGAGGGAGTGCTTCTAGGGGAAATGCCATAATACATATAGATTACATCAGTTCTGGCAAAGTCTTCTTCGGTCTCCCCAAGCCCTGTTGAATTGGTTGCATTTATCATATCCTGCTAATTGCCTTGAGGCAGCAGGTATGCTTCTTTTTGAAGGCTTCACTTTGCGCACGTGTCTTTGAACGACGACCACTTCTCATCCGCTGTCACTCCTTCACATCGCCTTGCTTCTGCTTCTCTTTTGGTCTCACTCATCACGCGCTCTTTGTGATGAACACATCTTCTCTTCATCCGATTCACGGAATCAGTGGTGTGATTACCGTTTTTAGCTAAGAAGAGAACGCTTTAAACATCTGTTACACACATTTGTTTATTGTTTTCTAACTTCCCGTGACCAAACATGTTGAGCGAGCAAAGCACAGATTGAAAAGAAAAGACCCATGCACAATCAGCTCAAACAACTCTCTTCTTTTTATTTTTAGTTTTGATTTTTCCTCTCAAGCCATCGCTTGACTGAAACACACACACACACACACACGCTCACCCCTTCCGCAGTGCAATTTGAAGAAAAAAAGGTTCTCCCCTCTTTCTGTTTTTATTTCTGACTAATTCGGCTTATTTTGTTTGTTTCCGTCTCCCTTTTGTTTTGCCGTTGTTGTTCCCGATTCGTTCATTTTTTTATTTTTATTTTTTTATTCGAGCGTCTTTAATGCAACGACGTTGTTGCTGATGGTGTATTCTCGAGAGGGAACTGTTCACTGCTACGACACGTACATACGCACCACTACCGTCCTCTTACATTCCTTTCTCTGATCAAAACTTTCGTGAAGAACACACACACACACACATATATATATATATATATATACTTATTTAACGGCGTCAACTTTTTTTGTATATCAGAAATGTGGGAGTCTTTGCCACCGGTGGTGCCCGCGTCCTCCACCCCAGCCGGCGAGTTGACAGGTGTCTCCGTCGCAACACATTTGTCGGGCATGATCAGCGGGCCAGGCAACACCGCGCCCAAAGCGTATGTCCCTTCCACGTCAATGCTCATGCCAGGAGGTCATGGGGAATACTCCAGTGACAGCACTAACCAGCAACTTGCTGCGACAAGCGCACCGGACACGGCGGGCATCGTACGGGCGCCAACGGCTACACCGGCAAACAGCAACCCGTTTGCGACAGCGCGTGCGGCGCCCCCAGCACTCCGCGGTACTGCAGGTGGAAACGACTGGTACACGCAGCCAAACGTAAAAGGTGCGCCGCACGCCTCTCAGTTTTATTCGCCTATGGCAAGCGTATCGCAGATGCCGCTGCCTGCCGATTTCGCAGACAGCAGTCTAACAAGCGCAGTGATGACCGCATCTGCTGCAACAGCTACTGCTACTACGGCTATCGACGTCGCAAGCGGCAGGTCGTCTGTGAGTGGGTTCCCTGCTGCGCCGCAGGTATCTACGAAGGCGCCGTCAGCCTCTCCACCACAACATGTACTGTCGCCTTACTCTATACAGCACCCCGCCCCACGCCCACCCTTGTCGCAGTCTCCGTCAGTCCTTCCTCTCTCATGCGCTGCCGCAGCTCACCGGCATGACCCTTCAAATATTCTCCCGCGCGCCCCACAGCCTGTGTCAGCTTCGTTTGACGCGGCGTGTCTCTCTACGCAGACCGGCGACAGAGCTTCCACCGTCGCTATCCACAGCGTGTCCTCGCACTACTCGCAGTCGGATGTTTTCACCTCTGTGCAAGCTGCGCCACCGAGCAACACGTTCAATGCGAACGCGCCGTGGCAGAGCTCCGAGTTAATCAGCAACGGCATCGCGGGAGACGCAAATGACGGTGCGTGTGCCCTGAGTGCTCTTTCCGGCGGAGGAGGCGCTCCCTCCGCAGCGCCCATGGCACCCTCCTCCACCGCCGATCATCAACATCAAGCACACAGCGCACTATCTGGCGTGAACGCAGTCGCGGCAGCGGAGTCACCAGCGGACCGCCTGGACGTGACTGCTTCGCAGGCGGACGCCAGCGCCTCTGTGGTGGGCTCGCCCTTTCCGCGTGTTTCGCAGCTAATTTTTCAACCTGCGCACAGCGCTGATGTGGTGCCGAGCACCGTGCTTGCGCCAGCGACTAGCGACACAGAAGCAGTAGCGGCATTAGTAACCCCCGCTTCGTCTTTCAGTGTGGCGCCCGCCTCTGTGCGGCCGCCCTTTCCTGGCCATCCTCCTTCTTTCACTGCTGCGGCAGGTGGCAGCGGCACTTCGCTGACTTTCACCTCACCGTGTTTTCACACCGCAGAGAGGGCACTGGGGGAACCCCTCGCGCCATCGTCTCTGCCTGGTGCGATGCCGATAGGTGTATCAACGGAGGCACAGTCACAGAACAGCTTCTATTTGGGGCAGTGCCAGCCTCCAACGCTCGTGCACCTGCAGCAGCAGATGCAGCCTTCGCTTTCCACTAGACCCACGACGACTGCCAACAACTGGACAGGCACCCCTACGGGGTTGACTTCTGTGGGTCCCTTCAGAATCACCCAAAGCACCGTGCCAGTTACACCGATTGAGCAAAGAGGCCCGGATGCTGTGCACACCTTTGGGATGGAGCCGACGTCGCTGATGTCACGAGCAAGAGCATCACCAATACCCTCGACAGCAGGAGCACGCGACGTGCACCATCGTTACGCCATGCCGCCGGGCTTGAATGGAGTGGGACTGGCATCCCACAATGGAATGTTGACACAAAACACTGATGCCACCGGACTCATCCCTCCCTTTTCCTCGTCTACGGCGAATGCGGCGCACGCATGGCCCTCTACATCGCCACAAGGCGCCGAGGACTGTGGCGGATACCACGTGAATGGCGACGCCGCTCGCCACGCGGTCTCTCCCTCACCCACAAGCTCGAACCTTGCCCAACACCACGCCCTACCGCTGTCATCAGCGCCGATGGGTGGCATTCAAAACGTTCACACCGCCCCAGTTGCAACTGCTGGCGACGCGCCAGATGCGCTGTGCACTAGCTTCGTTCCCGGCTCTATTGACCACAATCAAAGCTTTTACTTTGGCACAGCGGGCAATGACAATCTCCGGCGCAGCTTCTTCTTCCCTATCACCGCGCGCCCAGCGATGGGCGAGCGCGAAGACGGCACAGAGTTGAACGCAGTTGATGAAGCTGCGGGACGCAGCAACGACCTTGCCCCGTACCTGCGACGCCCCGGGCTCCCCTCCTCACGCACCGGCTCGGCGGAGGCGCCGCGCGTGCCCTCTCCTTCTACGTCTCGGATGCAAGTGCCGGCGTCGCGTTCGTTGCCGACCGAGGCGGTGGGAAGTGGGGAGGGCTACTGCTCCCCAGCGCTCTACCGTGTACCCTCCTTCTCTTCCACATCGCCGTTGCAGCTGCCAGTGGCACCATCGCAGTCATTGGCTCCAGCAGCAGCACCATCATCGATGGCCGCTGGGGACTCCACATCGAAGCCGGCCGTTACTAGGGGAAACCCACTGTTGCCGGCTCAGCAGCGGCCTCAATGGGCACCGCCGCATGCCGTACCTCAGCCAACACCAAAGCGTGTCGTACCACCCCCACTAGTTCCACAAGCACACCTGCAGCACAGCTTATCCGAGGATCCACTTCGTACTGCCGCGGGAGGGTCGGGTGGCAGTGGCCGTGGTGGCCGGCCCCACGCGGGCGCTCCGAATGCTGTTGTCTCCGCCTTGTCCTCTAACTCCCGATCTTCTTCTATGGCGAGCGGCGCAGGAGACATCAACAACGCAAACCGAAGCGGCAGCTCGCGTACCACAGCCGTGGCGGATGGCCCGTGGGCCGTATCGATGAATGCGTCGTTTATCTCTCCCACGCTGGCCAATTCGATGGCGCGACGCCGTTTTGAGGACTTTGTGAGTGCATCGGAGGTGAGCCTGCCGCTGTCGGAGAGCGGTGCGCACGCGGCTATCCGGAACGCGGCCAAAGTCGCGAGCAAGATCACATCGCCTCTCTCGCTCTCCATTACCATGAGGTTAGCGCCGGATATGTCGCAGCCGCGCACGCCGCAGCCGGCAGCTGCGGCAGCCGGCGTCACAACGGCTCCCGTCGGTCCGGTGCCCGCCTACATCCTCGATTGGGAGCGCAGCCTCGCTGCGTTTCAAACCCGCGCCGAGAGCTACTATACCTTTAAGAATGTCTGCACAGAGACGTACCTTACCCTGATTGAGCACGACGTGGACCGTTTCCTTGTATGCTATTACAGCGGTGGCGCGGTGAAGCCCGAGGAGGCAGTGCAGGGAGCGCTGGCCAGTCGCGCGCGGACTTCAGGGGCCACCACTCAGCATGTACGCAGCAATACGATGGGGATTGCGCGTGGAGGGGGGACTGCGGGTGATGCACAACGAGGAGGTAGCTTTCACAAGAGTATTCAAGCGAGCAAGACGTTGCAGAAGCTGAGTGAAGCCGGATCGAAGTGGCTGATGAATCTGAGAAGGGCTGCAATGCCACCTCTGCCGCAGTGGGGAGATGCGAAGCCGTCTTCTTTCAACGCTGGCACCGTGGCACTCCTACCACCAGTTTGCAGCGCCGCAAGCAGCAACAGCAGCGCTTTGGTCGACAGCTTTGCCTCTACTCAAGCGCCGTTGCACTTTTCCTCACTGAGCGCCGCGGCGAGACCCTCCATGGAGGGTGTCGATGAGTGGTGGATGACGACCGAAACACCGACAACCGCGGAGGGGAACTTCAGCAATAACAGCGTTGAAATTGTCGAGCCGACGTACTCGGTAGGAGGGCAGCCTACATCAAGAGAGACAGGCAACGCTTTTTACGCTTCGAGCACAGAGGCTACCTCGACCGACGTAGCGCAGCAGCTAACAAACCCGCTCAGCTTCAGCGGGAAGTCGTCCACCACAGCTTCTATATCGTCGGACACCCTGTCCACAACATCATTGTCAAGGGCGGCTGGGGCGGCGGCGATTGCAGGTGGTGGAGGAGGGGTGGTGAGCATCCTCAAGGCCCCACCGCTCTCCCGTCTCTCCTACAACATAGCAGCAGAGGAAGAGCTGCAGCGTTTGCGGCAGCTGGGGCCCTACCTGGCCAATGTGATCCCGGAGACATATATGGATATGCGGCCGAGCGAACAGGTTCTGCAGCACGTCCAGCGCAACTACCCAATCATTTTGAATGCTCTTCAACATGTGCTGTTGATGAACGGCGGGGAAAGTCCGCCAGCTTGGGACGCCGCGGCCCGACATGCGCGAAACGCTGCGAGTCTGCCCGTCAGCAGCGGCGCATCGGAGGCGGCAAAGATGCTCATTGCAACCCGCATCCGGCAGGGCCTGCTTGTGCCCTCGATTGTGGCGACCTGGCGTGACTACTTGTCACCACTGGAGATGAAAGTGAAGGAGCTGGTGCAGATCGCGACGACCAACATTGACCCTATCCTTGACGAGCTTCAATCCGTGCCGACGGATGGTGTGGCAACTGCCGAGATGAGCTCCTCAGCGTTGACGGATCTCTACGCACGCCAGCGACTGCGCGCTTCGCGTGAGCAGCCGGTGCGCCGTCTGGCGCGGCTGCTGCGCGGTGATGAGGAGTATTTAACTTCCATACACATCATGGATGACGAGTTCATTGAAAATGGCGAGGCCTGGCGAAGCCGCAGCGCGGCGATGCGTGACACTGGTGCTGCGTTGTCTGACTACGTGCCGGTGTATGGCCTCGTGCTGTCACGGCTGCACCGACTGGAGATGGAGCATCGCACAGTGCTGGAGCTGTGGTGCGGCGGTGCCCCATCCGCTTTGGCGCCCAGCACCCGAAGTTCGGAAAGCCGGCCAGCGTAGCTGCCGGAGCGACACGACCTTTGCCTTTTTGTTTTCTTCGATCTTGCGGCCTCCACGAGGAGTGTAGACGGTGCAATGCGTGATTCCGCGGAGTTTCTGCATGGATTACAGCAGCGACATCTGTCTTGCCGATGAGCGAGTGGAGGTCGGCGCAGCCTGCGTTGCTTGAGGTGGTGCTTGCTTGAAGTGAAGGAGAAGGCCATTCCCCCTTGACTCATCAAGGAATAGCCATTGGACCGCTACATCTCCATAAGAAGTTGGTGCTCCATGAAATAAACTGCTTGCTGGCATTTTTTTTTTTTTTTGGTGCCCCCCCCCCTCTTCCTGCCTGCCCTTCGGCGTTTTCATGTTCGTGGAACCGGATGTTGGTTGTACAGATGCCGATCTCTCAGCACTGGTGGTGACTCTTCCTTCAGCTGTGCCTTTGCTTGTGCACCGAAGAAACATAAGGATGTACGTTGGAGAAGAAACAAACAAAGGAAGAACGTAGAGGTGAATATGGCGTCACTTATTTTGGTTTTCGCTTTCTTGAAACTCTCCATCTTCTTCTCATCTATCCATCTACTTGCTTCTTGGGTGTTGTGCTCCTTGCTGCGCATGAGGAGACGTGCACACACGCGTGGTTTGGGCTACGCTTCGGGTAAAGCGATACGCTGTACATCTCTTCTTCCACTAGTAGACCGTTTGCTACAAAAGGTTGTACCTTCGATTGGGGTACAATGCTGAATAGTTCGTTGTGGCTGCGTCAACCAGCGGCGGCTTTTGCTGCTACAGGTCTACTTCTCGCTCCCCGACGCGGTAGGCCAGTCCACAGAGGACAGCGTACGTGGAAGCAGCAGGATGTGCGTGAGCTACGCGACCAGCCTAAGTTGAACCGCCTGGAGGGCATTTTACAACTCACGCAGCGCAGCCTGGCGGATCCTGCAAGTCATCGTCAAGGACACACGTTCGCTGCGGATGCGCAAGGCGCACTTCTGTCTCGTCCCGGCGGCCGCCCCTCACGCCTGTCTGATCCACGAGCCACGTTTCATTACAAGAAACAAGCCTCTAAGCTGCGTGTGAACACCAAAGTTTTTCGGAAGTTCTACAATTCCTCTTGAGCGCGTCTCTCTCTTGACGCCTCGCTTCTGTGCGGGGAACGAAGACGTGAGGTTCTATTGTGTGTGTGCGTCCTGCGTAAAAAGCCAGAGGGCTTTACCTTGCAGCCCTCTCCAACGTTGATGAATGAGGGCGAATATTGCTCGACTCACAGTTCCAACAACAGTACTTCGGCTCATGAATAAAAAAAGGTACTGAGCCCCCCCCTCCCCCCACAAAGAGGAGACTGGGGCTGGTTGGGACACCGTTGATGCGTCTCACGGGCACATGAAGAAACCCTTAACAGTTCCTTTCGCGGGTACTCTTTGGCGCCGAAAAGAAACAGGAAGCAGTGGGAAATGATCATCTGTGGTGGCCAGTTGCCATGCGCTGTCGTGCTTACGGGCTCGTTTAAAGACGCGTGGTAGGCCTCTTCTCCACTTCCTTGAACCTTTCCGCCCCCCCCCCTCCCCCTTTCCCGCACTTCCGACACGTACAACGACAAGAATGATCTGCACGAAGCCATCATATATCGTAGACCGCTCGTACCAGCTCCTCCCTTCTCAAATCGCCTTGTTCTAATCGCTTGTCGCACAGCGCAGCCACCCCCCGCCTCAAACAACCTTCATAGACGCCTCTCTTGTATTCTTCGAGGATTCCCCTTTCAAACACAGTAGCGATGTTCCGCCGTGTATCGTCCTCCGCACTAATGCAGCGCGCCACCCTGCCCACTGCTGCCACCGCCACCGCCCTGCGCAACATCATCGTCTTCAGCCAGCAGCATCACATTCTGGAGAGCAACCAGAAGGCCCGCAACAGCCCCAGCAATGTCTGGATCGAGGATTGGGAGGTGGACCGTCTAGGTATGAAGCCGGAGGCCGGCGCCCTGCCCACCCAACTGGTGCTCGATAAGCAGCTGGAGCTCTTTAACTTTGATCAGCTCCTCTCCCCCCCGGAGGTGATGGAGGCGCCAAAGCACAGCAGCTACAGCAGCCGTAAGGTCTACGGTGAGCGTTTGCAGTTCGAGCTCAACGACCGCGCCTCCAAGCACAACTTCCAGAGCAAGTGGTGGATTACCCGTGGCCAAGCCTACAAGGAGAACTTGCAGTTCAAGGCAAACGTGCGCGCTAGCGTGATTCTCACCAAGTCGCAGCTGAAGCTCTTCCACTCCAGCCAGTTGAACGGTGGTGATGCGCTTATGACATACCCGGTGAGTGGTGGTAGCCGCCGTCTGTACAGCAAGAAGAGCGAGGGCTTCCAAGTACTGGCGGACCACATTAAGTCGAACGACTTCAACAGCGGTCTCTACTTCACGCGCCGCCAGATGGAGTTCTTCAAGCTGACTCCACAGCCGAACATGGAGCCAGTTGTGCAGGATGTTGCCTCGGGTGAGCGCTACCTGATCTACAACGTGGACCAGCTGGAGGACCCGCATCTGGCGCTGAAGACGCTGCAGCGTGCGCCGGTCAGCGTGCCGACGTTCTTGTTGTCTGGCGAGCCGATCATGTCGGAGACGACAAAGAAGTTTCCAAAGACGTTCCGCAGCAACTACTGGCTGACGGGCCGCGATGCAGAGCTCTACCAGTGGCCCATCAAGGAAAACGAGAAGCGCCGCGGTGTGCCGTTCAACGCGGGTAACTCCACCTCCCTGCAGTACGAGCTCTTTAACGTGGAGCAGCTGACAAACCCGGAGGAGGCCTTTGCAAAGGCTGGACTGTTTGTTCAGTAGGCCTCCCTCCCCCCTCAAGTATCGGAGGTGCCCCCATCAGGAGAATGGAGGGCGGTGAATGCCCCCGTTCTTCTTTTTGTTTTTCGGCTTCGAGTGACAGCGACACATGAAAACATGCAGCGTAGCCGTCGGCGATATCACGCGGTGCCCCTCGTTTTCCACCTCTCCCCCCCCTCCCCCCCCAAAAGTGAAGTCAGCGCTTAGGGAGTTTAGGCGTGATCATGCGGATGAAATAAAGATGTCAGCGTGAAGGGGGCGATAAAAGAAATAAAAGAAAAGAAAAAGAAGAAGGGATGGGAGGGGAGGGGGGCGAAAGCTTTCTCTTGCTTTCTTTTTTTTGTTTTTGGGTGGAGGGGGCAGAGAGCCAGGTTTTCAGAAACGCCATCTGCGTTGGGTTCTTCCGTCTCTTGTGCTGATTCCTGAACTGGAGCTTCTCTTACGTTCTCCAACCGGCGCGCACCGCTGCTTTCATCGGGCTGCCAGGGAGGGGGAGAGGGACCTGCTTTCTTTTCTTTTCTTCGTCTTTGTCTTTCTCTTTTGGATGGAAATATGGCGTGAAGTTACGTAGATGAGCGGCGATGCAAACGGTGATCGACACGGGAGAACCCTGAGTCGAAAAGGAAACATGAAAGGCGGATGCACCCTGAAGCAACACTTTATTTTTTTCTTTCTTGCTGCCAGCAGGAGTCAGCAGGGGGAGGGGGTTCGGCACGCCATGGCATTTCCTTCTTTGTTTTTCTTATGTTTGCTCCGTCACCGTTAGCCTTTGAGAAAGAAAAAGGAGATGCTGCGCTTCGTTTGCGACGAAGCGTGGCGCAGTGCTAAACACGGGCTCAGCAGAGATGCCCTTCTACGTGATTTTTTTTTTTTTTCAATTTGTCTTCTCGATCTCGTGAAGCCTTATAGACTCATATAGATAGATTTGTTTTTTTGTTGTTGTGGAAGGTGAACGTTGTGCCGGGCAGGTTACGCGTGTTGGTGCTGCCTTTTTCTTGAGTGCGAGAGGACCCACAGAACTGACACCGGCGAGAGAAGGAGAGGAAAGCGATGCAAGGGGAAGGCAATGACTTAACTGGTTTAAAGCAGGTGTTTGAATGTTGATTTGAGTTGTGCTACTCTTACAATGCCTGTATGATGCACACATTTGTTGTAAGTGTGAACAATTGGAAGGATGCGTTATAACTACCGTAAGAGTTCCATTCTATTCTGTTGTTACAAAGGAGTGCACCAGCGACAACACGGTCGCCTCTGCATTTTCGATTCTTCCCTGAGTTTCTTCGTGCACTCGCCGTTGTCAGGGGTGGGAGTGGGGGAGTTGTCGGTGTCGCACAGCCCTTTTTTTCGGTTTCTGTGCTCTTCATCATCTTTTTTTTTGTTCTCAAAGTTTCACTTCTCGGCTTGTGTCCTCCGTTGGGCATTCTGCGAGTACGCACTTGTCTCCTGTTCGCTTCAGTTCTTGGTGTGATCTCGCGTTTCTCCTGCTGTTTCATTCACCTTTTTGTTTCTGGTGAATGCCACATGAAAGGCGACAACGACAGCAGAACACAGGACCTGCTGTCTGCGTGTGTTCCTGTGACACCGGTATGACAGCGACCCGGACAGCAGCAGTCTGTACCATTGACCCTGCGTTGGTGAAAGGGCGACGCACAGCTCTTTTTTGTTTTCTTTTGCCCCCTTTTTTTTTTTGCGGTTTCACCGGGTGGAGAGAGAGAGAGAGATGGACGGCGCATCCCTGGTTGCTCGCATGTTGTTGAAAACTAATTAATAATGAGGTATTATCACTTGCGCACGCAGCATACACACGCTTTGCATGCTTCAAAAAGAAGAAAAATAGGCTGCAGCAACATTGATAGCAATCAAGAAGCTTGCCTGAGTTGCTCCCCAGACATGAATGCACTCATGGTATGCCTCAACGGACCTTGCCGGGATGCCAAAGAAGCTCAGTCGGCATGTGCTGGCATGGAAAGGCTTGTGGGTGCGTTGGCTGTGAAGAGAAGAGAAATGGAAGAGGGCAGCACACTTGCTGTGCTCCTATGATACTCTGCTACACGGCTTGTATTTTCTGTTCTCTTTCCATTGCCTCCTCCCCATTCCACAGCTTCTCGTGAAGCTGCAAGACGGATTTCAAATCAAGGAGCAACGAAGAAAAGACAGCGTACATACGTAGCTCACGGGTACTGACCTCCCCCTCCTCTTCCTTCACAGTTCTTTTTTTTTTAATATATGTTTCTCCTTTTCTGGTATTGGTCTTCTTGACTCACACGCAAGAGGAGCCTCAGTGAAGTGTAGCACTCAGACCCTTCCCCTCTATTGCACTGTGCTTCATGGACACCACCACAGCAAGAAGGGTGGGTACCGTCGATTGTGTGTGCATGCGCCGGGTGGGCTTGAAATTTTCACAGCGAACACGCCACTGATTCCGTATTCTTTTTCGTTTCCATTTACTTACCTTTCTGCTGTAATTGTTTAAAGGTCAAGCGTACACACAGGCACTTGGTGGAGTGCGGTTGCTGACGCAGGTCTGGCGGATTTGTCAACACGGGAGACCAATTGCTTTGTTTTTTTTTTCTCGCTATCTTCGCGGCTCAGCGCTCTGGCACGGCGTACCTTACTCCCCCCCTCCCTCTCCACACATTCACTGAGAGTGTTGGACGCGTACTCCCCTCTTAGGCAGCTGACACGCAGGAATGCTTCGCTGCACACCGAGCCGGTGGGTGGTGTTCACGCAGGGCTTCCCGCATCTCGAGCACTTTGCACGGGAGCACTTCCTTCCGTCTAACCCACTGTCCTCCTGTTGTCTGTGGCTGGACGAGGATGACTTCAGAGGCGTCGCCATGAGAGCGAAGACATGCGGCTACCCGAACCCGTTGAGGATCGACCCGTACGCTCACCACCCGGTGCTCTCGCGGTTTGCCACAAAGACTGCAGGTAGGAATTTTGAAACGTCGCCCACGGCCGCCAACTCAGCCGCGGTACTGCCCGTTGATCAGACGATGAGCGACCGGCAACAGATAAGACATTTTCTGCAGAATCTGGATAATTCATGCTCGATGGGGAGATCCGATAGCGCTCACCAAGTGGAGCAGAGTTCACCAAAGAAAAAGCGTGGACGACCCACTAAGACGGTAGCCTTGTCTGCGGATCTGTTATCTGCAGAGCGGGCTACAGCACCAGACTTGTCGCAATACCAAGTACCGATATGCACAGTGGTGATCTCAAAGCCGCTCTACCTTTTAAATTTAGATCAGATGTTTCTTGATATCCAGCCCGAGTTAATGGGTGTAGGCACATGCGCTGGAAAAGATAATGGCGGTGCGTACGTGCATGGAGCTCCGTCTTCGCCGGCGGATGCGTTCTTACGATTTCCGGAGTCCCATCTCTCTCGCGACGGACTTAGCCGAGATTTCCTTTCCTGGGGTGACACCACGATGGCCGGAAGTCGACATGGTTCTCCGAGGTCTTATCGCGACTTCTTCAGCGGCACACACAACTTCGGTGCCGCAAGGCCGTGCTCGGAGGCGCTTTTGATGGGCATCCGCGAGCTCCAGAAGGCGCTTCCCAACCCCACCGATGCGGATGCACGGTTTATGTTCTCCGTTCATACGCGCTCCAAGTACAGCTTGCAGCGGCAGTACGACTTGCGGAAAATTGCGTTGCAGCACGGATATCACTCCAAGTGGTGGGGCACGAGAAAGCAGTGGGCCAACATAAATGTCCACGTACAGCCCGGACAGCAAGAGCACGTGGTCCCCATCGGGTTCCCTACAAAACTGGTTCATATCTCTCTCATTGAGAATGCAACGGAGGTGCTGGACAAGGCGTTCATCGCGCCTCGCAAGCGAAGACTTTTCTTTTACTTTGATTCGCATAGGAAGGGGGTGTGCGACAGCACCGGCGTCATGGAGTTTGGTGTTGTTGCAGAACGCTTGGGTAGCGTCGAAAACGCTTTCCCCTCAGCACTGCACGGGTGGCGTGACAGTTTCGATCGTCTGCATCAAGCGCTGCATGAGGACAGAAAGCGTATGAACTACAAGCTACCACTCTATTTCTCCAAGCGCCACCTCGTCAGCTTGGGGCTGTCCGTGCGTCCGGGTGCTCTAGGCGTCGCGATTCGGCGAAACGATAGGCAAACAGCGGCACAGGAGGGCAGCGATATGGAAGCAGCTGATGGCGCACCACAGCACCTGACCGGTGAAGTGCTGTCGTTGTTGAAAACGTCGATGGCGTGTTATGAGTGCTGGTATCACATCTCTCAGGTCCACTTTCCTGCGAGTTACCTCATCTCGTCTGCCGTGCTGGCCGAGGAGATGGCCCACCCTGGCGTAGCCCTGCACGGGGTAACGGGTGTGCCGTTGACCTACCCAGAGCTGTCCTACGCTTCCCTCGTCAACCATCGTCCTGAGATTGCCGCTGCGCTGCTGCAAGATGCAGAGGAGAAAGCAAGGAGCAGCACGGATGCAGCACACTCAGCGCCAGGCACAGAGTGTGCAGCAGCAACCCCAACAGCAAGGGCTGACCTGCCTCACGAGCCGCCGTCTTCAACTAACGAGAGTATGGGACATCTATCATTGAAAGCCACGCAAAAGGAAGGGGGTGGGGTGCAGCTTGATCCAAAAGATGGACGGGCGTCGGCTGCGGAACACTTTGATGAGTTGGCCGTTGCGCGTTTTGTATCTACGCACGCCTCGCCGACGCTCGTCAAAGGGCGGCATCTCTGGTTTCGGGCGGAGGACGTACTCGCCGCAAACGGCATTGTGGATGTGAACTCGACGCCGGTGGCGGTGTCCGAGAAGAAAGGATCGGGAACACGCATCGCGGGTGGCAGCAGCAGCTCTGCGTCGACAGACGACGCCTTCCTCGACGGGGTAGCCGACGACATGCTGTTTAATGTGGAAGCTCTCACAGACCCGGATGAGGCGCTGCGTAAGTTAAGTATGCCCATTGCGGCTTTGTAGACGACTGCATGCGTTGTATTTGCATCTGTGCTGGCCCTTCGGGGAAGAGAGGGCGCATGCGAAGCGTCACCTCCAACAGAGGCTTCTGTTTCTCTGCCTTGTAGGCTCCGCGTGCACGCTGGTCAATGGAAGCTGTCCGCTGTTTCTTCTCCCGATTTATGGGGGGACGTGGTTGCGCTTCTTCGTATCTGATACGACCGAGGTGCGAGGTGCTCGCCTGAATGTTGGCTTCGCGTTTTTTCTGCTTTATAAGGGGGGTGATGCATGGAGTTGCTCGAACGCACGTGCCTGACCTCCTGTGGAGGTTGCTGTGCTGTGCTGTGTTTCTCAGTTTGCGGTTTATAGGGCGTGAACGACTTCCCTTCATCTACATAAATACTTCACAGAGTTTCCCTGCTTCTGCTTTCTGCTGCCGCCTCCTTTACGTAGTATCTGGAGTGCTGAGACCTGCTCTCCTGTCGAGCCTTTGCGCTTCTTTCTAACGATGCACTCCTTCAAGTCGCTGCGGCCACCGTAACGGTGGCGGCGCACGCAGCGAACCGTGCAAGAAAAGCACGGTTGCCTACGTAACACAGCAGTGCAGCGAGGCCCGCACTGGGTGGAGAGCACCGGAGACCGGTGGCGGAGGGGGAAAGAGGCTCCCTTGCATGAAATCAGCGAATTGCCTCTCTGTTTGCGTTCGCCTTCTGCTCATGCTGCCGCACTGCATTCCGCACACAGGCTGTGTCTGTAGAGTAACGCTGTGCAGCCCAACTTGGGGGGCGGGCGGTGATGGATGGATGCCTAAGTGCCTTTCAGCAAGGAAGGATCGGTCGGCATCCTCTGAGTGGATATATATGCGGCTGCGGCTTCGGACCACCTTGAGTGGGACCCTCTTTGCAGACAACATGACGATAGCAAGCAAACAGTCTCAGTGACTATGTAAGCTCTCTTTCTTCTCGCGCCTCTGCTTTCTGGTGGCTCCCAGCTTTTATCTTGCTTTCACATACTTGTAGTATCTGCGTAGTAGGCGATTGCTTCTTCGCACCCTGCCGCAGCTCTCGAAAAGCTCACCCTATTATGAAAGCATTTCACGCTCGTCGGGGAGCAGCAGGGTGCCCAGCCTTGGCCATCCCCGCATCTCTTCTGCACTTCACACTCCTCGTCCCTTCTCGTGCACCGCCGCGCGCGGCTGCGACACACAGCAGCGGCATGGTGCTACATCGAGCTGGCACCGTGTTCACCCCCGGGGGCGGTGTCTTCCGCTGCACTCGTGTTCTTCTGCAACCGTCCTCTCGCCATAAAATCGTTATTCCAGCGCTTTCGGTGGGCGAAGGGAATAGCAGCCGAGGCACGTCTAATGATGGTGGACAGCGCTCTTCGCCCTACGCCTCTTCGTCTGCCATCGAGCTCGAATACATGCAGCACCGCGGACTGAGCCCCGACGTTGTGCAGTTCATCCCACCCGAAAGCGCCGCCCAAGTCCAACGTGCACATCAGGTCGATGCATTTCGCGAGTCCAACGACGCTTTGGCACAGCAGCTGTGGCGGGACTCGAAGTCACACCTGCGTAAGCAACAGAAGTTGATCGATGAATTCGGCGTGGATGGCGCTGTACGCGAAACGCTTCAACCCAGCAGTACGTCGTTCCGCGAGCAGCTCCGCCAGCGCCCATTAGATCGTGCGATCCTTCAGGAAATCTACCTTGGCCTGCACGGGCGACGCATTGAGCGGAAGCTGAAACGCGGTGTGTCGTGGGAGCACTGGATCACGAAGGGCGACGGTACTGCGCCAGTGTTTAACACCTCCCATAAGGCCCAACAGACGTTTGCATTTGGTGGGGATATCCGACAGCTGCGATGTGCGACGCATCCACAGCAGTTCCCCGTAGTGCTTTCACGCACGTCTAGTAACCCGGCTGCTTCTGCAGAAGCATCGTCGCCTCCGGGCAATCGCTCGAAGTTGACGTCTCGTTCAAATCGGAAGCACTCGAAGGATGCGCGGATGAAGCACCGCGATTCGGGTAGTACTGTGCCCCGGGAAAGCTTGCTACCTGAGGTGGCAGTCATTGGCCGCACCTCCAGCGGCAAGTCGTCTCTAATCAACGCTGCTGTAAACGCTACGATCACACCCTACGGGCATCTTCAGGGTACAACGGACGCGGTGCGGTTTTACAGCGTTGCGAACCGCCTGGTGCTGGTGGACTGCCCGGGCTACGGCCACTACAACCCTATCGCCACACCTTCGATTGATGGGGTGAACGCAGTGAAGGCGATGCGGGCCTATTTGGCTTGCGGGGCATCGCCGGGTGCACTGCAGAGGCGGAAGGCGAAGTCGGACGCTTTGCAAGCGCGCGTCGCTGCCAGCGGGCGGGACGTGCGCGGTGACAAGGCGCGTGGGGCGGCGGCGCCACACTTGGTGGACGCGGAAGATGTCGGCGGTGACAGTGCGCTCCGCTCTTCATCTTCCCTTCTGCACCCTGCACAAAGCGGAGGCGGGGGAAGCCAGCGCGCTGCTCGGCAGTACCAACCCCGAAACTTGAAGCGTGTTCTCGTTTGCGTCTCCGCCCACGGCATGCAGCACCTCGACTACGCCTATTGCGACCTGCTCGAGTCATATGAAATCCCATTTTCAGTTGTCTTCACTAAAACAGACTCTGCGCCGATTCGGTTTCTCGCTCGGCTCGTTGACTTCACACGCAGTCAGCTCGTGCGCTATACGCAATGTAAGGAGATTTTGTTGACGAGCTCGCTGCGTATTGCCGGCATCGACAAGGTGCAGGAGTTGCTGGGGAGCTTTGCGGCCGCGAACGACCCATGGAGTGGGGCGACGATGGACTTCAGTGCCATTGTTTAGGGTACCTGTGCTGCTTGTCGTGCTCCAATGGCCACGGGCTTGGTCTCTGAAGGCAAGCGTTTTTTTTTTTCTCTTTCAATGCTTCGCCGCCACTCGCTTCTCGGTATGCTGAGCGGCTGTCATCACAACACTCCCCTGTTACGAACCCTTTTTAAGGCTGTGCAGCGCATAATGCGCTGAATTGATAATCAAGTCCGATGAGGCGCTTTCACGTTCGTAGCGCATTTGAAGTCTCCCCCGTCGGGTAGGTATGACTGTCTCTAGAGCAGCTCCTTAGAATGTGGCGAAGAGACGTGCGCGGGCTATGAGTGCCCTTTTGCTTTTGCATTCGTCTTGGTACTCTGTCTTTGCTGCTGCAGTGAAGCGTGCAGGAACCCAGCAGGAATGGAGGACAGTCGACGCCAGGCGTTTCTCTCACTCCTATCGATTACTTCTTCCGCTTCGTCCCCCTCTTCGATCTACTTATCCAAAGTACCATAGCGCTCTCTTGTTTGAAAGAATAAAGAAAGAAAAGTGTTCACGGGCTGACGGCTTTATGCTCTGTCATCTGCGTCTCTTCAGGTTCCTTCTTTTTGTTCGTTGTTTCGGCCTTCTTCGACGGAAGTTCTATCTCAGCGTTGGGGGAAGGGAGGGGAGTGAAGCCCATCGTTTTCGTGCCTCTGCGTCCACAGAAAGGTGGTGATCATTTCTACAGGTGCGTGTTGCTTCGTGGTGGGCTTCTTCCACTAAAGGCGTACTCGCGCGTTATGGTTACGATATTCTTCTTATTATCGTCCATTTTATTTGCTTCCACTTGACACGTTTCGGAGAGAACTGCTATTGCTGCTGTCATCACACGTTACGTTTTGAAGAAAGCAGGAAGGTGCTTGAGGGGAAGCGAAGAAGAACACAGCACCCTTTAATTGCACCGCTTTGCGTTCAGTGTCTACAAGAGGCAAGCATTCATTGGAAGCGCAATTGTGTGCTCTCTATTGATTTCTTTGACTTTGTCTGCCGTCTTCTTCGATATTCAGCGGACTTCTATTCTTCTTTACTTCTACCCCTTTTTTGTTTTCCGTTTTCTTTTGTTCTTTCATTTTTTTTTGCTTTTTTTGTTTTCAAACTTGCAATGCGGCTTCCAACCCGCTGTTCGCGCTTCTTTTTGTTTTAGTATCGCTTCGTAGGATTTTTTTTTTTTTTTTGTGTTCTGTCTTTGAGTGTGTACAGCTGAGGGTCGCTACTTGAACCTTGCATGGGCACGCCATACGCTTCTTTCTCTCAGCTCGCCGCGCTTGGGTCTTCTTTCTTTTTTTTCGATTGATTTCATTTCTGTTGAGAATTCCTTTCTTTTTTTATTTCTGGGTGCGTGTGCGTGTGCCGGCGCGTGGGTGGCAGTTTTGGTGGCGGCGGTGCAGATTTGAAGGCTTGCGCGTGCGCGACTGCCTCAATTCCTCTTTTCATTTTTTCACTCGACATTTGCTTTGCAGCGTAACAAGTGCAATTTCTTTCCCTTGCTTTGTGAAGCGTTCTCTTCATCTATTGTAGAACTGCTTACGGCACCTCAAAAAAGAAAAGAATTAAAGAGAAAAAAAAAAGCTATACGAAAAGCGGCAACAGCAAGTGCAATAGACCTGGCTTTCGCGGGTTGTGCTGTCTTACGCACTTTTAAGGGGCTTTTCTGTGTGTGTGCTTGTTTCCTTCCAGCTGTTGTTCACTGCCAGTCACATAAGTTTTGTGTTCATTTTTTTTATTTATTTTCATTTAAAAAAAGGGGCGTCGAGCTTGCTTCAGCGGCGATTACACAACTTATTGTTGTCTTCAAGGGCACTCCTGCTTCGGCGAAGGAAAGAGCAGCATCAGGCGTTGGCCTTTGCTGTTGTTCTTGGAATCACCGAAGCTTAGAGGCGGTGCTGCTGGGACATCTGGGTCCTCACGAACATCGCACAGAGAACCAAAACGTGAGCAATCATGGACCGCGGCCGCCAGACGGTGAAGTTCTACGGCCTCATCTACTTCCAATGCAAGGATGGCTACCTGGCGGCGTCAGGGCTGGATGGGGAGCGCTTGTACCTTCGCACGCCGCCCGTCGTGGGTGACACCGCAGATGAGTCGCTGCCTTTTTTCGGCTTCGCGGACGCTTGCTTGTTTCGCGTGGTGCCAACGCTGAGCTCGCTAGCGGCAACGTCGTCCGTGAAGGGTGCTAGCGGCGCCGTCTCCTCGCGCAACCTTCGCGGCGGCGTTGCGGCAGAGGAAAATGCAGAAGGCACCACCGCCAGTGCCCTAAGTGGGCTGAACGACTTTCATTTCGATCCGCGTAAAACCGCTGACATCATCGATGTGGAGGAGATCACTTACGGCAAGAGCTTCTCGCTGGTGCACGAGGCCAGCGGCCTTTTCGTGGGTGTCGCCAACGCGCTGCCCTCTGAGAATGATCCAGATTGCCTCAGTGTGGTGCTCGTGAAGCCTTCTGCCGCTATGACCCCCTCCTGCGAGCTGTCTCTCGTCTCGCGCTACAAGATTCACACCGAAGGGGACAAGTTGTGCCGCGCCGATAGCATTCTGATCCGGCTGGCGGCCAGCCCGATGTTCCTCCACGTCTCCTCCTCGCCGATTATGGAGCCACGCGGCGACAACGGTGGCGATATCGAACTTCTCCACCGCACCTTCCGCTTTGGCAGCAGCCTTGCGTACACGGAGAGGAGGCATCTAGGGCCCGGCTCCGTCGGCGTTGCTGCGACAGCTGCCGCAATGGCTGCTCAAGGTTGCAACCTCAACCTACAAGCCAGCTTTGTCATACCAACAGAGCACACAGTAACCGCCCTCGAGCGCTGCAGCACCGATATCGCCGCGGAAGCGCTCACCCGCGAGTATTTAGACGAAGTGAACGCATGCGAGGAAGGCGGTGTCAGCTTCACCATCCACCGTTACGACATGGGTACTGACCGTGCAAACCGCCAACGCACGCAGCTGCGTATTGCCCGCCCCTACGTTGCATGCGGCGTCCCCGTTGCACTGTATCACCGGGAGCGGGAGTCGTTTCTGATGTCGAGCGCCGCGCAGTTGTCAGGGCCGACCGAGGTGGAGGAGGAGCGCGACCGTGAGTGCAGCAATTCTCCGTCTCCTGTGACAGAAGATCTGAATGCAACTTCAGGTTCTACCGTGCCGCCTTCTAAGCTGTGTCGTGTGACCATAGAAAATGCGGGGGAGATCGACGCAGAGGACGGCTTGCCTATGCCGGTCTTGAAGAGCCGGCAGAACAAGAGTACGTTGAACGGTGTGTCAGCGATTGGTGGGGCGGAGGCGGCGATTCGACGGACCACTACCGCTGCCGCTGCCGCCACTTCTCACTGGAGGCGCCGTAGCGTTCTCAGCAACACTACTTCGGAGGGCACCTTCGCGTACTCCCTCAACGCAACCTTGCAGTTTCAGGAGCAGCAGCACCGAGCGCGGGTGCTGCGAACGGAAGGGCTGATTGACACCGGCCGTGGCCGGTTCTTTCCCTTCCCGGTGTTCACCGCCACCAAGCCAGAGCACACGACCGCCTCGGAGGACTTGTCCCTCCTTGACACAAATCACAACTGCACCACACTGTGGTGCTTTGAGCATGAGGAGCCGATGCTCGGCGGGCCCCTGCGCTACGGCAGCTCCTGGCGCTACCGCATCCGTCATGTTGTATCTGGCATGTACTTGGCCGTGTGCGGCTCGGCTGTGGATGCGATGCTGGAGGAGGACGAGGAGGATAACGAGTCCGCCAAGCAGGCAACGATGAGGAACTCAGTGAGGACCATGTCCCCCGCTTCGACCGCCTCCTCGACTTCCACCACGGCTGGGGCTGATGAGATGGCTGATGGCGCCAACGGGCCGGGAACGTCTTGCTCTACTTCTCTATCAGGCCGGATAAGAGCTACCGCTTTTGCGAGCGCTTTGGCCACCCCTCGGCCCGCGCCAACCCGTGAGACGAGTCTCTGCCTCATTCCACAGCCTCGCACGCGCAAGGAGCTGCAGTCGACGGTCTTCTTCATAGAGCCGATGTACGCGACAGACTCTGCTTACTTAATCGAGCAGACGTGCCTCAGCATTAAAAATGCGCTGACGGAGATGTACGTGGTCACCGACTCCAACGTGGACGGCAGTAACATCTCGCTCTCGCTAGACTGGCAGCCGTCGCCGGCCGATCCGATTATTGTTTCTTATGTGCCCCACCGGCTGCAGCTGGACACCCGGTTTGTTGCGTCGCAGTGCATCTGGCTTGCCCGCTACCGAGCCGAGATGCAGGCTCTGGTGCTCGAGCACCAGAAAAGACGCTCCGCAACGGTCGCCGCGGCGATGGCCGGAGATGAAGAGGCGGAGAAAACCTTGGCGGCAGAGGAGGCCTACCGCAGTGCATTACCGGAGATGACTCGACCATACTTCAATACCGCCGACTTGGACATGGAGCTGCTGAAAATCCATAAGTCCTTCGTACCGCGGTCGTCGACGAGTAGAGAGTGGGTCGAAAATTTCTCTGCCACGTACAGCTCCGCGGCTCTGGCGAATAACTGGAACATCACAGGAAGCAGGGGCGGAATTGTGGGCTTCGACAAGGGTGCCTTCGCCATGGAAGAGCCGATCATGGGGCAGAAGAAGATGCCTTACGCGTCCATGAACAACACCATCCGGCTTTGCCAGCGTGCGCTGATCGCCTTGCTTGAGTTCTGCACCGAGTCGGATGAAACGAACGTGCTGCGGCGCGAGGGCCTCCCGATCAAGTCACGGCAGTCTCTCTTTTACGAAATGCGTTTCCATCGACTTCTCTTTGATGTTATTGTTGCGCCGTTTCAGTTGCTGCACTCAACGAATGCGGAGGTCTACGGCACCTACAGCTCCGTGGTGAACAGCATCGCTGCGTTAATGAAGTCTGACCACGGCTCCTTTGACCAAATTTACGAAACGCTGCGGATGGCGCAACATCAGCAGGCGGATTTAAGTTGTATATGGAGTGGCGTGTGGTTTAGCAGCGCTGCAGCTTCCGCGATGCCACAAACGAATTTTAAAGACAGCGGCGAGGGCCTGCTGGATGTCAGAGAGTTGATGCTACCCATGCATCGTGAGCTGCACCTCCTCACCCGCCTCGCCGTGCGTTTGCTGAGGCAGAGTATTCGAGACAACGCGGCGACCTTCACGGCAGGCTGGAGTGTGCATATTCCAAGACTGCTGCAACTCGACGGACTCCGCTTGCACGTCGTAGACGCGATGCGGGAGCTCTTCACCGACAACCCGTACATTCCACTGCGGGCGGTGCACCAAGTGCTGGATCACTTCATCTCCGTTTCAAAGCATGTGCGGCGGGGCACCTACATGGACTTCCTCGGCGCGGCGTGCACGATCAAGTACAAGGGTGTGCCGGAGCGGCAGGCGTTTGTGTGCCAACGATTGCTGGTCGAGAACCCCCAGTCGCTCTGCCGCTTTGTGATTGTGGTACCGCCCGGTAAGGCGGAGTCGGAGGGGCGGGTTTACATCTTGCCCAACTTGGACCCTGACGCCACGACAGATTCCGACAGGGAGGATCCCCGGAAAAACAATGAATTCTTTGCCGCGTCCCATCGAAGGGTCTCAGGGATGGGGCAGGGCGCTTTCGCTTCTGCTGTCCCCTTCCCATCGCATCATCCGCATCCGCATACGGGGGATACTGAGGCAGATGGGGATGACGGTATCTGCGCGGCCCCCCCACCGGGCTACCTCCCTTTCACAGAATTCTTCTCTAGCAAAACCGACAAGAAGAAGGTCACGTTTGTTTCGAACCAGATTGCTCTATTTGCTCGATTGTGCTACGACGGCTGCCCCAAGATGTGTCGCGATGTTGTCGGCCGTCTCTTCCCCCCTGCCGCCATGAAGTCACTCCTTCGCAACTTTGTCTGGACCGGCAAGCAGGTCGTTGGCAACCGCTGTGCACACGATGCACTACGCAACTTTCTGATCCGACTGGCGATGCAGTGCTTCGTGCTGCCGCGCATGTCCGCCCCAGCGGTGCAGCTGCGGGTCAACACGGTGCTCTTCGGGTCCAGTCAGCTGCGCCAGAGCACTTGCCCCACGTACTCTGGCCTTCCAGACGATGAGATGACGTTGATACTGAAGTCGGTCGTTGTGGAGCTACTCCGAGCAAATCCATTCTTTGTGCAAGACGACACCGATCGCAGCCTTCTCATGCGTGGGGCGGTGAGTGTGTGGCTGAAGCTGACGCGGTACCAGCAGTACACACACGAGGAGGTGCTGACGGTGCTGCCGATGCTGCTGCAGCTGCTGGACGGCACGCGTGATGTGCTCGGTACACCCACGCTGCTCCACACAAACCTTCCGCCCACCGGTGCGGGTGTTCGATCACGACGGCCCACTGGTCCACGCGCAGGCTCGCGGAACAGCTTTGTGCTTCCATCTCCGCTTGCTGCCATGGCGAGCGCGTCTGTTTTTTCCAGTCGCAGCACCTCGCGTCTCGCGCGCAATGTTGAGAGTGTACATCTCATGCGTATCCGCGAGATGATTTGCCAAGCGTTGTTTCTCGCGCTGCAACATGAAGTGTTTCACGCTGCAGACAACATTATTGTTAACTTATACAAGGCCTACACGCAGCCTGACACCAACCGCCACGACACTGTGCAGAGTAGTTCCGCGGCTGCTCGTGTGTGGGGTGCGGTACAGCAGAAGGTGGGCGACCTCACAGCGTCGCGTGACGGCTCCAACAGCGGTAGCTCGAACGAGCAGAGTCCGTTGCTAGGACTGTACGGAAGCGGGTCGGTGACGATGTCGTCCGGGGACGCCGCGATGCACGAGGAAGAGGCGAGAAAGACGTCGCTTGCGGCGCAACGTCAGGCGGACGGGTATCACGAAATCGCAGACAGCTCACAGAGTTCTATTCTTGTTTCCGGCGGCGCTCCTGTTAACGCGGTGCTGCAGGGCTCGGAGATGTTTTCTGCGAGCTGGACATCGCAGTTGATCCGCACTGAGGCGTCATCGGCGTATGCAGAGCTATCCTCCTCTGACGATGATGAAAACACTTTGCCTGCTGCGAACGGCGTCAGTGGCGGTGGTGACGGCAAGCCCGGCAGCGGCATCTCCGCCGCTGGTGTGCAGGCGATCCTGGAC
This sequence comes from Leptomonas seymouri, assembly GCA_001299535.1. Lineage (NCBI taxonomy): Eukaryota > Euglenozoa > Kinetoplastea > Trypanosomatida > Trypanosomatidae > Leptomonas > Leptomonas seymouri. Next base: position 48,866 of record LJSK01000070.1, read on the forward strand.
TACCACACACACCGCATCACGGAGTATTTCCAGCCCCCTCGGCTCGTGCCCTATTTGTTCGACATCGCGCGGTACGGCTGCGGCCCCCTGACGGCGCAGGCGATGGCGCTGCTTGTACAGCTGTGTGTGGTAAAACGCTCCATCGCGCAGCTTGTGTTGAAGGTGAACACGCTGCCCTCTTCGGAGGTGCTGCGCAGCTTTGATTGCATGTATAGGGTGGCGGTGCAGCTGAAGGAGGTGTACGAGAATGTGGCGCCTGGGACTCCACGTGCCACGCAGTGGGAGCCGGCAATTCAATTTGCCTTGGACGCACTGAATGGCCAGCATCCGCCGCCCCCGCTAGACATTGATGCAGACGCAGGTGGTGCTACTCAAAAGCTGCTGCAACGGGAGAGTGGGGGTGGAGGAGAGGGCGGAGTGTCGCAGCGCGCGTCGCTGCCGTCGAAAAGTCGACACGACAGCAGCGCTGCCTCGAGACTCAAAGTCAGTTTCCGGCGCATGTACCGTTCCTTTCACGAAGGCATCGCAGAAGATGTACTGCCTAGCGACTCCGACGAGGAAAGCGAGGGGCACGAGGAGGTGGGGCTGGCAGAAGAGGGTGGGGCGGCGGCAGAAGAGAAGGACAGCGGGGGGACGCCTGATTCAGAAGAAGCCTCGCCGTCTGAGCCCGCGGGACTGAATCGGCAGCAAGACCGCCGCACCGCGCTGTGGAGCAAGACCGCTGGGGCGGTGCGCATGCTTGCCTACAATACCGCCATTCGAAATCGCCGTCGTGCCCTAGGCCTCTCCGAGACAAGTACGATTCCCGTCAACGTGATTGTGCGCGCTGAGATGATGGCACACTGGAAGATTCACGAGTCTTTGCTGCAGATGCTCTCTCAACTGACTTTGGCCGACCCGATCTTCAAGTCCGTCCTTCAGTTTTTCTACTTCTTCAGCTTCTCAGAGAGCAACTCGCTGCTGCTGCAACCCTACGTGAAGCTGTTCGTAGATAAGTTGGACCCGGCAGGTGCATCGGACACGGTGTGCCTGCAGATCATCGTACGTATTCTGCGCTCGAAGCCACATGTGGAGGACTACTTGACGCCGGAGCTGCTGGCGGCCGTCGCGAAGCACATCCACGACGAGCTCCACACGAAGCTACCTGACCCGGAGCTGGTGGAGATGCTAAGCGAGTATATCTTCTCGAAGAGCTCCCTCTCTCCCGTGGTGCGTCGCCGCATGATGATTCTCTTCCGCGAGCATGGCACCTTAATGACTCTGGCGCGCTTTCGACTGAACCCGACCCCTGCTGAGGTAGTCTTTACGTCCGCCCTCGTGAACCTTGTGTGCAGCATCTGCGGCTCCTACACGAGTGTGTTGACCCTCGCGCGGAGCATGCTGCCTGCGGAGAACATCTGCAATGTCATTCTTCAAAATCGTATTGTGGAGTCGCTGCCGGTGGCCATTGTGGACTGGTCCCGCAGCTCCCAAGCGGCGAGCTCCTCCTTCGACTCGTCGACCACGCTGGGCTCAGTGGCTGCGTTGAAACTGCTGAACCCGTACGTGCGCATTCTTGTCGCGCTTTACTTTATTCCTAAGAACGACACTCAGGACGACAACCGATGCCGCTGCTTGCTATGGATGGGCAACGCGAAGCTCTGGGGCATAGTGAAACTCTTTACGAACACCATGGAGGCGGTGAGCAACGCCATCGAGCAAGACGGCAACACGCAGGTGGTGAACCGCGGCTTGAACGGTGTGAAGGCTTACCGTACGCTGCTGTGCTCGACGATCCCTGTTGCCATGGCTGGATTTTTCATGAACTGCTTCAGCAACGAAGGCTTTATTCGTTTTCAGAGTGAAGTCATTGAGAAGAAATTTTATGAGCTCGTCGCCGCGGCGGAGCGCTTTGGTTCGCTGCTTGTGCAGCACGTCGCCACGATCAACCTCACCGTAGAGGAAGTCGTGAACTACCGCCGTTTCTTAGGGGTTTTGTGCAAACGGCTGGTTGAGCTGAACGACCCTTCGGCGGTGGACAAGCAGAAGCTCGCAGAGCGTTGTGTCACCACGAAGCGCCGGATGCGAGCGTGGCTGTCGGAGCAGCAACGGGTGCTAGAGTCGGCATTGGTGGAGATGGAGGACGTGCGCGCAGGTGCGATGGGATCAGCAGCCGCAGCACCCGGGCCGAGGGTGGAGAACAGCAAGGTCGCCCAAGACAACAGCGCGGCATCGTTCTCCATATCCTCTAGCGTTGATTCGTTTATGGGGCTACGCAAACCAATTGCCAGCACTTCTGCGACTGCGGCTGCGTACGTGAACAATGTGCTGCGGCGAAAGGCCAGGACCGATGACGACATCAGCGCTTTTCGTCTTCTATTTGCCGAGGAAGCCGTATCGCAGGCGCAGCTGCACTCGCAGGAAGTGCTGGAGGCCGCCGGGCTGGGCGGGTTAGGCGCTCGCATCCTAGACAGCCCGTGCCCAAATCGTGAGCCCGAGGGCGCAGACACAAGCGGCTTCAACAACATCGGCCTGCTACTGCCTGGCGTGCTGGCCAGCAGCCGCGGTGTGTCAGCGGTGCGGGCCTCACTAAGGGCGACGCTGCACGGCGACAGTATCATACCATCTGTGCGCCGCTGCCCCTCAGAGGTGTCGACGATCGCCGTCCAGCGCTTGCTGCACAGCGCACACGACGAGTGCATGCGTGGGTCCATTGTTTGTATATTGGAGGCGATGCGCAACCACCTGTTTCGCCCGCGCACTTTCGTCGGCGTGCTGAACCTCTTCTCGAACGCATTGGATACCGCGTTGCACTACCCGGATTTGGTGAAGGCGCTGTGCGGGTCTGGACTGACCGTGTGGAGCGACAGCGCCGTCTCCACCCCGCAGACAGCCTCGCCGAGTCTGCGAGTACCGGCTGCTGTTGCCACAAAAGGTTTTGACGGGGAAGGCGGCGCCGGTGTCTGGAACCCTGACTCGACGGTGGCACCAGAGAGTCTCGGCTACGCCCTGCAGAGCACCTTCAACGACGCTGGCATGCTGAACGTCGTCATCTCTCTCTGCGGTCTGGAGGAAGACGTCATCTCCCTGAACGCCATCCGGCTTGGCGTGCTGATCCTCGAAGGCGGCAACCGCCACGCGCAGAGCCGGCTGCTAGCCTACTTCCTGACACGCGAAGAGGGCTTCTTCCACAACGTACGCGACATCCTACGCAAAAACCTGAGCTGGGTGGAACACATAAATGCGGAGCACCAGTATTACCTTATGAAGCGCGGCATGCACGGCGAGGAGTCGAAGGGCACCACGGCAGCCGCAAACATCCAAATCATCAACGCCCTTACTCCGAAGCAGAATGGGGGCGGCACGAGTGCGGTGGACACCAACCTCGAGGTGTTCACGGCGTCGAAGTCGTATGTGTCTTCGCTGCACGGTGAGCAGAGGAAGTGGCTGGCAACGCTGCGTAGTGCGACGCAGGTGTCCGGCTGGGCCCGCGTGCGCGGCAGCCGTCGTTTAAAACTTATCACATTTCTCTTCCGCTTTCTGCAGCTCTTCTGCGAAGGCCACTTTGCGGGATTGCAGAACTACGTGCGGTCGCAGCATGACAACCTGCACAGCGCGAATGTGATTATCGAAACGATGGCGTTCATGGAGGAGATGTCGACCTTTGTGACCCCGAGCAATCACCGCGTCCTGTCGCAGGGCTTCGAGCTGCTCACCGAGGTCTGCCAGGGTCCTTGCCGGCTGAATCAAGAAGCGTTGATTGACTACGGAGTGTGCCGGGTGATCCGCCACCTTGTGGATTATCTGCAAACACAATCCGGCGGTGATAGTCGCGAGCTGGCTGCGCTACTGAAGACCATCAGCGAAAGCTCATCGTTGCAGCAGCATCCGCCGCACTGCAAGCAATTCACGCGTAGCCAAGACGATAAAATGGAGGCCGTAGAGCGCGACGTTATGAACCAACTCGGTGAGAGTGAAGCTGCGCAGCTGCGCGTGTCGATCAGCAATACGCTTCTCGCCGTGCTGGAGGGTTGCCGTGAGGTGGAGGCATACCGCCGTGTACTGCGTCAAATCCCTCTGACCAGCGTGGCAGTTGAGGTGCAGGACGCGTTTAACCCGGCCACGATACACCTGCTGCATCACGACGAGGATGCGTTCGAAAAGGATGACAGGATGGAGGCGATGTTCAACTGGCTTATTTTCTTGAAGTCTGTTGAGCCTTACGCGGAGCTGGAGGGCGTTTTGGAGGGCGTGCAGACCCTCCTGCGCAGCTCCGAGGCAGTCTCGCGGTACTTGAGCAGCATTGAGGTCAGGCGTGCGGATGGGCTGGAGCGGGTGCACTTCCGTATTCCGCTGATCTGCCAGAGTCTCACGCAGGAGCGGAAGGATGAGCTTCTCTGGAGCGTCGACCGCACCAGCCGCGCGACGAAGCTCGCGGACTTCTTGCATAAGTCTGACGCCATCATTTTTGCGGTGGAGCGGAACCATGCGTTTCACAAGCACGTTGCGCGGTGGACTCGCTTCGCCATCACCTACTACGACGAGGCTGCGAGGGCTCGTCAGGGTGGACTGCGGCGCTCGGTGCGGTCCATGAAGCTGTTTTACAACAACTACGTCGCGGCGAAGCTCTTCCCCTATGAGCTGGCTGCTTACGATATGGTGTCGATGACGCTTGCGGTGCTGTCGAACTCCATTTTGGTTGTGCTGAAGGGCGGCGACTCTTCGAGCAAGTCTACGGTGCAGGTGTACGGCGACCGATTGATCTCTGTGCTCTGTGCCTTGCAGGTGGTGGTGTGCAGCTTTATGTTTCTTGTGTACCTGAACCTGCTGTTCCCCATTCACTTGTACAATGTCTACAAGAACAAGCAGCGCTTCACGGTCGGCAAAGTGCGCATCAACGTCGCGCTCGAGGAGGTCTACACGAACCTCACCGTGCGGGAGCGGTGGGGGAGTTTCCTTGGCTGGTTCGATATGCAGTTCCGCATCACGCTGCTGTTCTTTGCTATCCTCAGCTACATCGTGTCGCACTATTTCGCGGCCTTCAACTTGATGTTGGCCGTCTACAGTATCCCGACGCTGCGCACCTTCATCTCTGCCATCACGATGAACGGCAAGCAGCTGCTGCTCACCTCCTTCATGGGCATCATCATGCTGTATCTCTTCAGCATTGTTGGCTTCCTGGTGTTCGCCAACCAGTACAACCCGGACGGCGGTGAGGCGGGCTCGGCGAGCACCGGGCAGCACATGAACTGCGAGTCGCTGCTGCAGTGCTTCGCTTACATTTTGGATCAGGGCCTGCGCGCCGGTGGCGGCGTGGGTGACGTTATGCTGCCGTGGACCTGGGATAACAGCCGCATGCTTGCCCGTTTGGCCTACGACATGCTCTTCTACGCCCTTGTCACCGTCGTATTTCTGAATATCCTCTTTGGCCTCATCATCGACACTTTCGGGCAGATGCGTGACGAGAAGCGGGAGAAGGAGGCGGACATGCATGGCTTCTGCTCTATCTGCGGCCTCGACGCGGACACCCTGGAGAAGAACAGCGTCATGGGCTTTGCGAACCACGTGAAGCAGGAGCACAACATGTGGATGTACCTTTACTTCATTCACCACCTCCGTCGCAAAGACTCGTCGGAGTACACTGGGCAGGAGAGTTACGTGAGCGCGTGCATTCAGCGCAGCGGGCTGAGTTTCTTTCCGGAAGGCAACTGTATCTCGTTGATCGAGCAACGAAGGCTGGAAGGTGAGGAGTTGAACGCATTGGAAGAGGACGACGAGGACACGGCGAACAACGACGGCAAGTCGGACGAGACGGTGGATGCGGCGGCGCGGCTGGCGATGAAGGAGCTCACAGCGGCACGTGAGACGATCAGTGCTCATATAAAAGAGTGGCAGAACGACTCGATGCGCATGAAGGCGCTGCTGCAACAGCTCGAGTTGACCTTGCGGAGTGCGGCGATGACCGGCACCAATGCGGCAGGGCAGGGCTGTGGGGCGGTGAGTGTGCGCAGCGGGCAGACGCTGCCGCGATCAGCCAAAGCGGAGACGATCATCCCTAGTGATGCAGCAGCGATGGAGATGCAGACGATGTTGGAGTACTCGAGCTCGAGCAACATAGGCGGCCTGCTCAACCCGCGCTTAGCGATGGAGAGTAGTACTAGCTTGTCAGGCGCAGAGGCGCCCGGGCTGCGTGCGGTCCAGGCTCAGCTGCAGGCAGAGCGCGAACTGCGACAGCGCTGCGAGCAGGAGCGGCGAAAGCTGAAGGCGGCTCTCAAGGCGAAGGAGACGGAGCTGACGAAGCTGAAGATGCTGGGGAGTCAGTCGAACGACGATGCCGCGTAGCCTTTTCTTTTGTTAACATAACTGTCTTGCGATATGTAAGGCGATCAGTCGTGCACTGTGCGCTCCACCTTTTCTTTTTTTTTTTAATTTTATTTTCGTATCATAGACGTATAGCGGAAGTTCAGTGGCAGATGCATTGGGGACGTGAAAATCTCTCCACCTCCCCCCCCCCTTGCAGTTGTCATCTGCACAACAAACAAGAAGCAACAGCAGAAGGTCCTCACCACCCTTTTTTGTTGTTGGAGGTGCCAGCTCATCATGCCGCGTACGCGCTGCGGAAGCGTCACTTGTCCAAGATCAAGTGAATGAGACGCACAGACAAGGATGCTTTATTCCTAACGGCGCGCTCTTTTCGAGCTCCTCCGTGGTGTCTGTAGGAGTAATATTTAGTCAAATGCGCAGCAGCACCCGAAATAGATGATGCCCGATAGAAATTCTGTTGGCTTTGCTGGTGCAGCTTTAAAGCACATGCCCAGGCTGCTTAGTACTATTCAAAGTCCTCTGTGTGCTCTCCCGCTTTGCTTCTTTTGGGCTTTGACAAACGATCCTTTTGCTCATGCAGCTGCGCACTTGAGAGCAGGAAACGAGAATGCCTGCTGTTCCTTCTTTATCATTGTCATTATCAAATTTCATTTATGCTTGGGCGAAGGAGTTCCCCCAAAGCGAGCAGTGAGCACTTCGAGGTTCACCCCTTTTTCTCACTTTTCGGTTGACCACACACATGAGAAACAATCATATCAACATGGCCGTCTATCATGTTAGTTGACACACACCACTACGAGCAGCGCCAAGCAGCAGCAAAGAAATACGCCCTTCCTCTACGCATAGCATACATACGGAAACAGTGGCACATTAAGCTAAAAAAAGAGAGTAGATGGCAGACGACACACATACACGCATACATGCATATATAATCGATGCCGTACACTTCCACAGCGAGGCGCCTCCAACACATCCACGTTCACCGGAGTGCGACCGTATTGCCGAAATACGCAAGCAGCAAATGAAGCGAGCGCGTTGTGGGCATTTCACCGTTATTTTTCACGGTGGAGCGCCTCCTTCTTGCACCGATCATCGAAGTCCAACAGGGATTGCTGCTCTGCGTGACTGCGCAGCACCATCTTCCTGTGTTTTACGACCTGCTCTTCTAATCCGCTTCTCTCCTTCCTTTTGTTTGTTTCTTTGAAAGCCGTTTTTCGTCGTGATAGGCGAGATTGGAGGGCGTGCTTCCGTCATCGAGTCCACAACAGCCAATTTAATTTTTTTTTTTTCTTCGCTTTGTTTCTCCCCCTTTTTTATGATAGCTGTCGGTGATTAACAAGCGAAAAGAACAGTCAACTCCCTCTCTCTTTCTTTTAACTGCCGGCAGTTCTGCTGAGCGAATGGAGGACACCCGCAGCAGTGAATCTGTGGGCAGCGCCTCCTACTCCTCTGCCTCTTTCCAAGGAAAAGGTGATGCCAGCGTCATGTTCAATGCGGCATGGCGTAACGCACAGATGGTGCACACGCTGCTGCACGAAGTTCTGCCCTTCTCCCTCCTGGGAGTTCTACAGAATCAGCTTGCGGTATCGCCCCCACTCGCGCTCGTGGCCACGGCTCCAGAGGTGCGTGTCTACTGCGAGGAGCACGCGCCATACTTTCTAGGCGGGACGTGGTGGCTGGCGCACACGACTACTCACTGCGTCGTGCGTTGCCGTGTTGCTATGGATACGGAGAGGAGGATGGCAGGTGTGGATGATCATGTGCCCTCCACGCCGTACGTGCCTGAAGGCGTGGAGTGCATCTTTTCATATCCCCACCCATCCAGCAGTGGTCATGACATGGACCCTCAGCATGCGGACGCGGAGCAGCTGGAAGCGCACGCTGGTCAGGCGGGCGGGCGGAGAGGATCAAAGGGCGATGAGGCAGACGAGAGTACTTGCTGGGTTTCTGAGGAGGTGCTTCTCCTTTTGCAAGAGGAACAGAGACTTGCGCAGGGTAGCAATCATGGGCACGGTGATGTTGTTGCTGGTAGTGTTTCTGCCCCTGACGTGGGACTGATGGCGCGCCACTCGGGCGTCATGGCGCTGGTGCCGCCGCAGCTTAAGACGAGTCGCTGCTTCCTCTCGTTTGTGCAGGATTTGCCGACTGGCTTTTTTGGATTTTGTACCCTCGCGGCGCAGCACGGGTGGCAGAGCGCTGCCCGCACTCTGCTACAGCACTTGATAGACAGCACGTGTGATGCGGAGAGGGAAGACGAGGCGCTACCAATGGAGGTTGGGCCATCGCGGTTGTACGTCGTGTACACGCAGCTTTACGCAATTTGCGGCTACTCGGAGAGTCGAATTGCGCACTCCGCGTGGTGGTGTCTGCGTCGGGCTGCCTCAGCCATGGGGGCTGCTTCGCTATCGCCTGTGAGCACGCTGTCGCACGACCACCGATTAGCATACTGCCCTGCGGTTCTGCCCACTCCCTGCGCATCGGTTAATGCTGCTAGCACAGAGGCGCACCCTGTGAAGGCTTTCATGGCGCACAACGAGGGCGACCCCGCGTTTCCCTCGCTCCTACGATTCCGCTCCCACCAGCAAATGCCTTCCCTCCAATCTGCTCTACGCTACACCCGCGCGCAGCAGCGCACAGACCTGCAGTCTCTCTTTGGTGGGAGCAGTGAGGATGCGCTTCGTGCTGGAGGTTTTGCTTCCAACCTGACACATACCGGCCGTGCGGCAGCGAGCACGTGGGCGGTTACCAACGCGTTCGAGCTCACCGTATTCGGCGACATTACATTTTTTAACCCCACCTCTACTGTGGACCCTGGTGAGCTCCTTCAACAGCACTGGTACCCATTCTTCCGCCCTCTCTATGGTAACGGCATGCGTGAGCAGGGGCACTACGCAGACACACCCGGCCTGGGTGGCACACTGCGGTGCCATGCAAAGGAAGCCGCTCATTGCGCTGCGCCGGCATCGGAGGCAACTGCAGCCTGCGCGGCGGTTCCACTGCCGCCGCCGTGCGCGCTCTTTCTCCATGGAAACGTCATACAAGCGGTAGAACACAAGTTGCACCGTGAAGCCGTGCGAGCTCGTGCGGCGGCGAAGCGGCCGCAGACCAGCAACGGCGGCTCACGGGCACACAGGGAAATGGGCGCTGCTGGATTGCCGCTGGGCGGGCAAAACGCATCGGCAACTGCAGTGGTGGACGAGGAGGAAGACGTGGTGGACGTGCAGCCGCTGCTGTTTGACATGACCGGTGACGAACACGACCAGGCCGTGGGCCCTCCCCGGTGCAATGGCCTCGTGAAGCATCCCCCAGGCTCTCGCGATGACGCGTCCGCGCTGTGGTACGACCCACTCGAGGAGCGCTTCTTAAATGAAATTGTGCATCGTGAATCCTTTCAGCTGCTGCACTGCATCGACGTCACATACCTGCGCCTCCCTCTCGGACCTGAGCTGATCGCCGAGCGGCCGATGCAACTCGACAGCAGTGCTAGCAAGAGCCCGGGCAGGTGCCCCTCACCTGAAGGGGAGGGGACCAGAACGGTGGAGGAGACGGAGGTGTGGGATGCGCGGTGGCTATCTTGCCTCTTTCCGCGCGTGCAGGTGCTGGACGTGGAGGGCCCTCCAAGCTTCACACACGCATCTCCTGCCGCCTCTGCTGGGGCCGTCGCGGGAGCCCCCGGAGGTGAAGGCAACGCCAGCCGCGCAGGTGCCGTCCCCACTGCTCGACAGTATTGGCGGATGGTGCGTCCTCGTGAGCTCACCTTTTCACTGGGGGCGGCCGCCGCAGCGCAGACCCGCACGGCGCCTTTACACGCCATTTATGGGCTGTGGCGGCTAAGGGAGCTGCACCACCTTGTGCTGCGCGCATATCCCTTTAGGGTTCTTCCAGCACTAGTGGCACCCTCGTGCCCACAGTCACTATGCGAAGGCCCTCTTCGTGCTTCTCGCGAGGTGTTGTGGCTGCACGCACAAGACGAAGACATGCACGGCGCGGGTGCGTCCGATGGCGGTAGCCGTGGCGATTCTTGTAAGGAAGCAGCGCTGCCCCGTGTCATACCTCGGGCAATGAAGCTGTCGGTGATGGGGTGGCCCTACGTTGATGCTGCTGGGCTGCGGCATCTTGTCTCCACATCCCTGACGGCAGAGAAGGGGCCGTCCACAGACGACGCATGTAGTGGCAGTGGCTCAGCGCAGCAGCCCTTTGGCGCGTATAAAACGCTGCGCCACGGCAGCCCCTGTGCAGCACCAGATCTTTTGATGCTCTCGCTTACCCACATTGATTCTCTTGCCCTTGTGGATGCATTGCAAGCTGTGTTCCCCCATATGCCTTCTTCGCTCCCGCCTTCCTTACTTTCGGCTCCGCTGCCGTCGCAGCTGACGCCGTCGCTTGCTCACCTTACCCAGCTGGAACTGTCGAAGACACGCGTAAACACGGCAGTTCTTGAGCAGATGAACCTGCCGGTGCGTACCCCGCAGCTGCAGGTTCTCCGGCTCTCTGCCACGCCCGTGGACAACGTCACGTCATTGGTGGGGCTGCAGTCGTTGCGCGTGCTGAACTTAGCCAGCTCCGGCATTACGAAGAGCGGGCTGCGGCGAGTGCAGTGGATGCCCGCGCTGGAGGAGCTGTATTTGACGCAGTGCGAGTGCTTGTTTCACGGGCCAGAGCACGCGATTGATGAGCGGATCGCAGGTCACGAAGAGGAAAGCGCGGGATGGAGTGGCTGGGGCATCGGTAGCCAAGGAGGCACCAACGCGCCGGGTGTCAACATCTTCTCTCTCGGCGTCGCATCTGCGCATTTTGAGAGTCAAAGTCCCACAACGAAAGCGGCGAATGCACAGCGCGGATGGCAGACTTTCCCGGCACTGCGAGTGCTGGACTTGTCCAACAACCCGCAGTTAACAGAGCAGGCGCTTTGCTACAAGATAACAGACAATGTTCTGCTTGTCGAAGTGACGTGTCGTCCTTACGAAGCTAGCGGCGCTGGTGAGCGCGACACCGACGGGCGTTACGCTGCGCCAATGCAGCAGCTGCACACACTCTTACTCATGCACACGTCGATGTCACACCTCGCCTGCCTTCTTGTCTTGTGCCCGCAGCTGCGCGCCATCGATGCCAGCTTCACTCCACTTCGGGAAGAGGGCCTGTGGGCGTGCGTGCAATGCCCACGTAGGCTACCGTTAAGCCGGTTTTGTGAGGCGGAAGGCGAGGCGGCCACGCGGCGCGGAGAGTTGGTCTACTCTGTCCACTTTCCGAAGCCTCTGCAATTGCAGCAGCTAAACATCTCCGGCGTGCCGCTCTCCAGCCTGTATCCGCTGAGCTGCGCGCCGCCGCTAGATTGGGCCTATACGGCGCTGGAGGCGGGGGAGCGGTCAAGAACGGCGGCAGGGAGAGAGATGGAGAAGACAAGCAGTTCAGCCTCCCTCAGCGGTGTACATATCAAAGAGAGTACGCAGGCGCAGGATGAAGCCACAGGTGGCGAAGTACGAGACTCCTGCAAAGCGGAGCGGCTGAGGGGCTCTGACGTCCCTCATCAATCAACGCGACGCGCCGCCTCGACTGCGCTGGTCATGTATCCCAACCCCGCCATTATACGGGACTGCGCCATTGAGGTACACCTGCTGACGCAGCAACGCTGGCTGCAGTGTGCAAAAGAGCATCCACATGAACTCCAAGAGCGCACCCATCGAAGCAAACGCATGAGGATGGGGTGGGGCCTGCAGGGTGCTTGCCCGGTGCGAGTACCGGATCCATCCGGCTACACCATCTGCGTAGATGCTGAGCAGTGGGCGGCTGCTCAATCCTGCGGCCATCCTTACTCGATCGACGACTCTATGACCCTGTTTGACGCTGCAAAGCAGTGGACGCCATCTCCATTGCGTCACGGCGATCGACACTCGCACGAAGCCGAGGATGACCGTCGTAGTGAGCAAGGCGCCATTTACCCTCTACAATCTTCATCCTTGCCATGGGCCGATTCTGTCGGTGGCTTCGGGTGGTATGGCGTGATCCAGCTTAGTTGTCTTCGTCAACTCCGACTGGAGCACAGCAACATCACCGCCAGTGGCCTCGCCGCAGGTTACGGGATGCCGCAGCAGCACACTGGTGATGTCGGCATGAGCGGCGGCCTTGCTGAGCTCTCCTTACGCTGCACGCCGTTCCTCTGCCCACCGTACCCACTCGAGACTCGGCGAAGAGAAGAGGTGCATGCGGCTGCGGCAATGACAACACAACGAGAGCAGCAGCAGTTACTCCACGATCGCGTGGCACCACCACCTCCGCCATTTACCCATTCAAGAGGCTTGCATGCAGGTCGAGTCGCACAAGCGACTTCGTCCACGACGATTACGCAAGCAAGAGATGAAGCAGTGACATCTGCTTTGCAGTGGACGGAGGCGGATGCCCTCTGTGCGGTGCTGCGGCTCCACAGCGCGTCACTGCAGCTCCTCAATGTGTCTCACACCTCCGTAGCGCTGTCGACAGTCTTTGGATGGCTGTGCAGAGCTCCTAGTGGCGCTGAATTGGCCAACGAAAACGCAAGAGGCAGGGCAGCGGCGGGGCCCACAACTGGAGCCGGAGAAAACAACACTGGCTTTCCTCCGCTGCGATGGGAGGAGGCCCTCACGCAAGGCGCCATGGAGGATGTGGCGCCGGTGCTTACCGCGCTGCTAGCGGAGCCGTCCTCTGTCTTCGACTCGCGTGTGTGCCCCTCCAGCCCACAGAGTTATCAATCACTTTCGCGTCGTTTAGCTGAGGAGGAAGTACAGCATCATAGCGGCGTTGCGCTGGATGGTTGCTCCACTCACCTCACGCACTTGCGCGATCACACTGCTCGTGCTGCACGACGGCATGTCGGTGGCATCATGGGGCTTGAGCAGCTGCGTCTCTTTGACGTCGAGAACACGCCACTGTCAAGCTCGCTGAGGAAACTCCTCCCACGACTTTGTCACTGCGTACGCGATGGGCGACGAGAAGCAGAGAAGACGACAACAGCGCAGCAGCACGCGGGCTCTGGCGAAAGTGATGATGATAGCGGTAGTGGTGCGGCACCCCGCTCCTCATTCCACCGGCACAATCGCAGAGGCATCAGGGATACTGACAGTGACGACGACTCCGCAGTGGGCTCCTTCCTCTTGTCTGATGCGCTTCGCATGACGCCGTCGTCTAGCCCGCGGCGTGACCCCGTGCACATGCGCTCCGTGATGGTGGATCTTCTCCATAAGCTCTTTGGTAGTAGCTGCTCGGTGCAATACTGAGGGAATCGTGCATGGATAGAGGGAGGTGCGACATTAGGGAAAGTGGCTGTTGAGGACGGCTATGGCTTTCAAAGGAGGAGGAAGGCTTGCCCAGCTAACGCCAAGGTGCTGTCATGAACGCGGCCGTAGGAAGGGGTCTATCATCGTGTGCGTAACGTGTTTGTGGAGACAAGGCCTTCCCCCCACCCCATGCAGACACGGTCTGTAGCCTCTTGTCTTGGTTGCCGCATCGAGGGCGAGTGGCTCTGTTTGCGCATCATCTTGCTGTGCAGGAGCTCTTCGTGGAACGCTGCCCCTCTGCCCTCCTCCCTCCTCTATGCCTTTCGACCCTTTTTCGTGCTCTACTGCCCCCACCTACACTCACACCCAACACGACGCTGGAGATGTAACCACAACCGTAGCAGTCATACTCATCATGAAGCAGGTATCCGCACGTCACACAGCGACACCACTGTGAGCGCTACACTTTGATGGGTTGCTTGCTTTCGCTTTATGCGTCCACAGAGGGCTCTTTTTTTTTTTTTGTCATCTGCTGTGCTCCGTGGAATCGCATTATGCATGCGTCAAACCCGCAAACCGATACCGCTGCACAGCAAATCGTTGGCACGCGTGTGTCCAGCTACGCTTGCTGCTGTTGCTGAAATTATATCTGCTGTACGAAGCGGCCAAGTGAGAAAGAAGCGACCACCGCCATAACACCGATGACCAAGCGAAGGAATCAGTGGCATAGCCAGCGGTGTGCTGCGAGGAGCTCGCTGATGCATGACAGCGGCTGCCCGTCATGTTCTACTGAGCCAAGTCCATTGGTTGGGATTCATTGCCTAAACAGCTCTGCTTTTGATGAGAAATAGCGGGTGATGCGTGTGTGCGCTTCTTCCATTCTTCGTGTTTTCTAACGAGTTCGCATGCGTTTTTCATTGAATTACGGTTTTTCCTTTCCGCTGTTTATCGTTTCTTTTGTAAGCGACACGCGGTGTTTACGACTTCGCTTGACGCTCTTCTTTGAGTGAACCATGAAGTCTCCCTCGTCCCCCTCTGAATCTCTCTTTCTCTCTACTCCTCTCCTCCTCGCTGTGCGTTCGCACACATGATGTTGGGCGATGCTGCACTCCTTCCTCTACACCGACGCGGGTATCCCCTCTCATTCCCGTACACTCACTAACACCTCCACCGTACCAATAGCTGATGCAAACGATTATCACTGACATCATTTAAACGACCATTTGACAACTGCCTCTGCTTGCTCTACGATTTTTTCTCCTTTTAAAGTTCGTTGAGTCTTCCCCAAGAACCACTAGCACTATCGCTATCCGTACAGATCCCCTGTGCCAGAGCTTTTCTTTTCCGGCATCATCTGGTGAAGTGAGTCCTCCACTCCCTTCATCTGTGACTCCACTGGATTCGGACCTAGCTATTTCTGCTGGGCTGCTCTGCGCACTCTCTTTGTTGTTGTTTTTCCGTCTTTCTCTTTCCATATCAGAGTTGATTCTCGTGCGGTGTTTCGTGGCAGCACTTCGCGACTGAGAAGGGATAAAGAAAGGCGCACAAGGGGACGAAGTTTTGGAAAGCTGAAGGTGAAGATCAAGTGTCTGAGAGCAGTGCACCCCAGCAGCGTGTTGCGGCAACAAGCAAAGAAGCAGAGGGACGGCTGTCGCTGTATTCTCTCATCTTTGTGTTGCTGTTTTGCCTACTCATCATCTCTTACTTTGCTCAAGAAACCTTCTGCCTCGCTCTGACAGTGGCACCCACCCACGAGTGAGACAATTCGGAAGGGCACCGAAGACTTCAAACAGCAGAAAGTGGGAGAAAGAGTGGCAAACAGCAGCAAAAGCACAAAAACTTCTCACCTCTGCTCATCTTTATTGATGTGTGGGCGGTAGACGTGCTTTAAAAACAACTAAACAAATAAGCAAAGAACCAATCAACCCTCTCCGCACGCTGGGCTCATTTCTGTGTCTCTTGGCTCTCCCATTTATTTATTTACTGTGCCTTTCTTCTTTTTTGTTTTCCGTTCTCCCCCTCCCTCCCCTCCCTCATCCTCCTTAAACGCATTTTTCTTTTTTAATTCTTCCATTACTTTCTTTTTGTCTTTGCTTTTTTTGTATTTTCCTCTCTCATCTTTTACTCGCCTTTTTTTTCTTTTTAAAGTCAGCCGCATCTGCGTTGACCTCATATTTGTAGAGTAACGGGTGAACCTCATCATCTTCCCCTGTCCGCTTTCTTTGCCTTTTTTCGTTTTTCTCCTTTGTTCCTCCCCTTTCTCTTCAGCTCGCCTAGCCGAGAGAAAAGCGTCGCAGAGTACTCAAATCGATTTGAGTACTTCTTATTTGCTTTTCAAATACACATCCTAAATATATACATATATATATCTATATATACATATATATATATATATATATATACGTATATATAGATTTCGGTTTCTTTTTTTTTATTGTTTGCTTGTTTCCCTCTCTTTTCGTAGTGGTGTTTGTGGTGTTTTTCCACCGAGTGGTGCTTTGGCCTCCCTCGCAAGACTGCTTTTTTTTTTCCTTTTCTTTGTGTTGCAATATCTAAGAGTCTTTTGTTTTTCCCTCTATTGCTTATACTTTTATTTGTTTTGCGCCGAGCTCTTCTGTGAAGTCAAAAAAACGGAAACTGGAAGGCTTTCGCTCTCTCTTTCTCTCTCTCAAAACACGTGTGGGCCGCGTTGCGACTCTATTTCTTGTCCGCAGTTCTTATTTCTTTGCCTTGCCGCCGACCTACCGCGCACACTTTGGAGGGAGGGCGCTTTATCCTTTCAAGACTGAGAAAGCTTTCGTGAACAGAGCAACAAACAAATAAGCAACTAAGAGTTGAAGTCAAACAAAAAGGAGAAAAAAGGCAGTACTGTTCAACGAAGAAATATATAGGAGGAGAAACGAAGGAAAAAGAAGAGATTTACTCATCTGCGCTTTGTGCTGCGGTGCGAATCCTTTGAAACTAAAGCGGTGCTGTACGCGTGCAGCAATCACATCTGTTGAGTTTCTCCTCTTTTTGTTTGTTTTGCCTTCCGTCTTACTTCTTTTTTTGTGTGTGCTTTCAGTTGTGTGTCATTAATACTTGACATTTGCACCTACATTTTTACATCGTTTTGCATTGGCAAAGCAGGAAGAAGGCAGGTGTGCAAACGCTCACAGCTTCACGGGTTACTGGATTTAATAAGAGTGGCAACTGAATGCTCTTCGATTTTCTTTTTTTTTGCCTTGCTTTGCTGCTCATTTAAATCCTTCTCTGCCTGGTGGCGTCCGCCTTCTTTCTTTCCTTTTTTATTCTTCACGTCGCCAAGCTCTACGCTCTGTTCGTGCTAGTCTGCCCTGAATCTAAACGACGCCCTCTGTTAGTCGCACTACGTTTTTTTCTCTCTCCGTATATTACACAGACAGACAGACAGATACACACACATACATATATATATATATATATATATGTATGTGTGCTTCTTTAATGACCTTTGGAGTGTAATCATCTTAGCTGCTGTATTTTCTTCTATTGTCCTTTGTTGTTGTTGATTTCGTACTTACGATCGCTACCACTCGTTCCCGGATCGGAGTATTGCCTCCTTACTGCACTCTACACTGCATCGCTTGCTTTCTTTTTTTTTTGTCGTTTCTAAACTTTTTTTTTTTCCTTATTCATTTACGCACTGTGGTGGACAGTTGTGTCTCAGCCTCACTCATCTGCTTCACTTCCCATATCCATACGTCTTGTTTTACATACATATACATACATATATATATGTATTTTAAGTACATAAGCATATATCTTTATTAGCTACCGACTACCACAATTCGTGTTTGCTCTCAGGGTTGTATATTGATTTGTTTCTCTTCAGTCAACTACTTAAATTTAAAAAAAGGTGGGGCCAATTCTTTTATTTATTCATTTCACAACAATTAGTAATACGGGTTCATTTTAGTTCCTCCCCAGCAACAACAACAAAATTGTAACTGTTTGCTTTTTTTCTCCCCTCCCCCGGTACGTGTTGTTTGTTTGGGGTCACGAATTCGCTAATAACAACACCGTCGTCTCTACAAGAGGCTTACCTCAGTTCCCTTGCACTAACCGTCTTTCTCACAGACCTTCCTTTCTTTTTTTTCCTTTGTTTTTGAGTGCCTCTCTCTAAATTTTCTATTCCGTATATTCGTTTTCGCTTTTGTTGTGATAACCTTGGCTTTGTGCCTCAACCGCTCGGAGAAGAGAATTCCTGCTCTCTGAGAGCAACTGCACCTTTTTTTTTTACACGGTTAAGCGCGCCGTCAAAACACACCCACACGCGCAAAGCGAAACAAATATATTTTTGGGTTGTTGTTTAGGTTTTTTGGCGTACGCTCTTGCTTTTTGTTTTTGTTTACACTTATTTATTTATTTTTTTTCTTTCATTTTTTCTGTGAATTACTATTACTATTACCTCTCTTTCCGCTTCTTTGCTTCGCGCTCCTCTGGGCTCATCTTACTCGGGCACCTGCGTAGCTGAGTACAGGCCGCCTTAAGCACGCACAAGGAAATAGCGAGCTCTCAACACACATACGTACGCAAAACAAGCAAACAAACGACTCCTTCATCGTTTCCTCCTTTTTGTGTGTGTGTGTGTCCTTTCAGAAATCTCTGCGCCATATATATCTATATCTATATTTATATCTACATCTATCTATCTATCTATAGACAGATAGATAGATAGATAGATAGATATATAGATTTATTTATACCCATATATATATATATATATATATATATATATTTCGTATACATATCCTAGGGATCGTTCGATACTGAATCGAGTCAATCGAAGGTGGCTTCAGTACAGACCACCATTTAAGCGGGCTTCCACATAAAACAGCAGCAGCACCCTCCCCCCTCAGTACCATCTCTTTTAACGTACCTCTTCTCCTAAAAGCTGTTTTTGCTTTTTCTTCCCTTTTAGAGGTCTTTACTATTATCATTATTATTTGTTTTCGCAAGCAGAGCCACATATATTTCTGGCTTTCCTTCGACTTTACTTTTTTGGGGTTTCCTTTCTCACGTTTTCATTCCAGCGTTACTGCTTTTGATATCCTTCAATTTCTTTTTCTTTCCCGCTCTGTAGAATACATCATCATTATCATTTTTTCTTTAATTAGTTGCAAAACAAGAAAAAATAAATATTTCTGATTTTTTTCTCTTGACTGTTATCTCTTGGGTTCTTTTTTTTTTGTCTTTTTGTTCCCCCACCCCCCGCTTCCTCTCTCTCTCTCGTGCGCTCGTACGCTTATATAAAGCTTCATTGTTTTTTTGCTTTTCTAACATTTGTATCCTTTTCGAGACCTTCCGTTCGTCAGAACATCATTTCTAAGCAAAACATTACTTACCGTTTTCTTTTATTTTCCTCTCTTGTCCTCACTTTGCGGTAGCCCAATACGATCTTTCTTTTTTTTTTCTCTTTCAAGCTGGCTTTTGCTGAAGTTTGTAGTACTACGAACGGAAGGTAAGACCCACGGTCTCAACAACTTGAGCGTAGCGTCTTTGCAGCGGTTGATTTTTTTCCCCCTTTATATTACGGTGGTCGCGTGAGAAAAGAAGGGGAGAGCGCTAACACGTTTTATACTATCAGTTGCTTGCTTTCCGCTGATTTGATTTTCGTTTTGAGGGTTTTCTTTCTCCTTTTCTCTCTTTTTTATTTTATTTTCTGTTTTGCACTTCTCCTTCTGTTTCCTTTATATTCTTGACTACTGTGTCAGGTGACTGGTGATCTAGGAATTTGGTTTTGGTTTTATAGCTCATATTTGTTCATATTGGTGAATACACCCCCTCTTCCTTCCCCTCCCCCCCCTGTTTGTGTCGCTACTCTCTTGTATTGCTGCGATAGCAACGGACGGCACACGCTGTTACTTCAGTACTACTTGTGTGCTTGCTTGCTTTGTTTTTGTGTGTTTATCCCTCTTGGGCTTTGTGCAAACGTGGCCAGCACCTTTCTTTTTTCTTTGGTTAAGTACATCTATCGTATATCCACTTACACTTATATTTCTTTTACTATTTTTATTATTATTATTATTATTGTTTTGAATTGTTTATTGCATTTACGTTGTACGAGGAACAACGCGTGAGACGCTGCATTATGTTTCAGCTAAATTCCAGCAGCAGTGCCGCGCCAGGTACACTGATGACGCAACAGCTGAATCGCTTTGCGATGCCTTCGTCTTTTGAGCAGACGCGGGGCACGGCAACCGAAAAGCAGCAGCAGCAGCCCTCCAGGGGTGTGCGTATCCTGGGCAATACAAGCAATCAAGAATCGCTTTCCTCTGCCGCCGCTACTGCCACTTCGCCCACCCCGAAGAGCTTCTTCATTTCTCGCACCAGCGGGGATTCAAATCACGAGAGCGGATTCCAGGAGAACTATGATCCTTTTTCTCGCCAGCCCCGTGGGCTTGACAGCACCACAGACACGCTTTACAGCAAGGGCAGCACGACGGACATTACCGAAGGAAAGATGAGCTCGACGCAGTCACCGCTGTCCAATCATCAAATCTCGACATCGTCCGTGTCGTCGCTGCAGATGCCGCAGTCTACATTTATCCCAAACGCCACCGCCACGCAGGTGCCGCCGCCGCCGTCCCCCTCCGTTGCTGCTCCGGCCGCCGCGGAGGACCCACGCAAGCATGAGCCGATCATCCAGCGCAACGTGTACATATCCGGACTGCCGTCCTACATGCAGCCGTGCGAGTTCCGTGAGCTGTGCCAGCGCTTTGGCCGCGTGGAGGCGTCGAAGCTATGCGTGGACGGGCCGTCAAACCCCAAGAAAGGCTATGGGTTTGTGCTGTACTACAGCAAGGAGAGCGCAGCGGCGTGCATCAAGGAGCTGAGCTGGAGCTACCTGAACGGGCGGTGCCTGCAGGCACGTCTGGCTGACACACACGCCACACCGCACGAGGAGAAGAAGCGAGTGCCGCCACTGCCGCCGCCCTTCACGCCGCCTGAGCAGGCCCCCAGCTCTCACTTCAACTTGATGCCGCAAGGGACACCGCCCAGCAGCAACGCCACCAGTCCTTTTTTTAATGCCCATGTTCCGCAGAACATGATGCTGACATCCCCCCAGCAGGTGCCGATGAGGATTGTTCACCCAGCCAACGCTTTCTTGGTGAACGCCAACACGCCCCCGTCCTCCTCCAACGCTTCTGCGGCGATGTTTTCTGTGCCCTCCCACTCCGTCCCCGGGGTGAGTATCGCTGACCCGAACCACGCGGCGGTGCAAGGCGTGTACTACTCCTGCTCACCGGAACAGTGTGTGTACGACGCACAGCAGCTGCAGGCCTACCGGATCTCGCCGATGCCGAGAGGTGCGGAAGGGCAAATGGTGGTACTGCATCAGACCCCGACGCCACATCACCCGGTGCAGCAGCAGCAGCAACAACAACAGCAGCAGCAGCAGCAGCCGACGATCGTGTACGCGTCGACGTCGCCGTACTTCGCTGCTTCTGGGCCGGGCGTCTACACGGCTGTGCCTAGCATGTCCCTCGGCCAGCAGGCACACGTACCCTCACCTCTGGTGCTGTCTGCGACGCCGTCTGCGGGTGTGCAGTACATCTCACTAGCGCCTGCGCCTGGAAGCTTTTCGATGTAGATGGAGAAGGCGATCAGAAGCGGAGGAGGTGAAGAATCGAAGTCAGAGAAAGAGGCGAGGGGGGGGAGGGGGCGGTGACACAGAGAACTAAGGGAAGCAGGCGACATGTTGATTTGGTGATGTGGCGCAGCGTAGTGTTCCGAATGGGCGTGCACGCGTATGCGCGATGAGACGACCGATTCGCTCCGTTGTAGACGCGAAGGCGATTGTGTGCCCCTACGCTTTGTTTTGTTCCCCCTTCTTTTCTGTTTCTTCATGCCTGTTTCTGCCAGCTCCGTAAGTGTAGTGGTGTGGCAAGACGCTGCTGCTCTCGAGTACGGCACCCCCTCCCCTCTCTTTCTCCTTTCAGAAACGGATTAACAACAGTCACATGATGCGCTATCCTTGGATTCCTACAGGTGCATATATACATATATGTATATATGTGTCTGTTTGCATTCCTCGGTGTAAGTGCACACACGTATCCGTTGCGCTGGGCTACACATGCCTGCCTCTAACTACTCTTTTCTTTTTTGTTGCTCTTCGTTGATGCTTTGTGGACCCCTTTCCATGTTTGATGAAATGTTTTTTTTTTTTGCTTTTTGGCCCCTACCCCTGCGATTGCCAGAGCGAAGCTGACGCGACGCAACTTGTGGACGAGGTGGATTTTCAGAAGCAACAGAAGAAAAAGAAAAGCAGAAGGCGGGTGCACGCGCTGGGGCGCAGCCATGTCTGCCTCCTTACCCTGCCTGTGCCCCATGCTTCATTTCTTGATTTAGGCATGTGTGCCTTCTTTTTCTTTATCGAGACCACTTGTCCGCGACTGCATGCAGATTGTGCGCAGCTTTCTTTTGCTTTCGTTTTTTTTTTTTCTTCCTTCTGTTCTTGAGTCGGCGGGGTGGGGGGCGACGACGACGCAGACACGATACATTCATCTGAGCGTGGTCAATGTAAGCCAAAGTGCAGCGAGATAACGAACGAAAATGCAAAGTAGGAGAGAACGTAGCGCATCTTCCGGCCTCTTCTTCCCACGTCTTCTCTGTGCTGACCCTCTTTGATGGGGGTGACGATGACTCTTTTTTTTTCCCTTTCTGCGAGAAAAGAAGAGGCAAACAGCTGACGCAGGTCGGCTGAGCAGCTCCGGCAGCTTCGGCGCTGTTTGCCTCTTCTTCTTTTTCTTTTTTTGCGTTCTCTCTCTTTCTCCTTTATCTATTGTGCATGCATTTCTTGAACGGTGAATCCGACCACTCTATATCCCTTGTTGTGTCGCTCTCCCTTGCAAGACGCGCACCGAGGCGCACCGCGACACGATTGCTGGTGTGGGCGGGGGCGGCCATGGTGAAAGAGAAAGAGTCGAAGAAGAAGCGAGGCGCTGCTTCGACCTCATTTAACCGTCGCTCTGTGCCTTTACTCTCTGCAGATGTCCAAACAACAACAACAAAAAAAAAAAAATAGGAGAAGAAAGAAATTCAGAGTACCGTGGCAGAGGGACAAAGAAGAGCCCCTTCTTCCTCATTTAAGAAAAAGCTGAAGGGTGACAACGCATTTGTGCAGAACGCTGGGCCTTTTCCCTTTTGCTACTTGAATACGTTGCCTTTTAGCGTAGATGTTGTTAGCAGGATTGCTGCTGCATCTTTGCGTGCGCTTGCCGTATTGCAGCTCCAGCCTCCCTATAAGGGCTTCTCGCTTCTGCCGTTGCTGTCGGTGTTGCCACGAGGACAGCAGTACGCTGTTGGCCGCTCTGCAGACGTGTAATCTATCTTCACGCTCCTCCTCTCTCCCCACCCTTCCTCTTCTATTTTTCGTACTTCACCAAAAAAATAAAATACATCAAAAACGACCATTCTCTTCCCCCCCACCCCTTTCTCTCTTTTTTTATATCTTCAGTTTCATTTGTCGAACGCACCACGGCGCCTTCGCACATGAGCTTGTTTGCTGCCATCCCTTCATACTACTTTTATTTCGATCACTCTATCTGATTCGTTTTTCGTCGTATCACTGCCTCCATTGTATTTTTTTGTTTTTTTTGTTCGGTTCTCTTCTTCTTGCGACACAGCTACGCTGTATATATTCTTTAAAGCTTGTGCGTGCTAGATCGTTCTTGTCTGCCGTCACCAGCTTCCGTACTTCCTTCATTCAGAATACGTCTCGACTGTCCCTCTCCCCACTGCCTGTTGTGCGCAGCGGCATCAAATTTGACGTCCCCCTTGCCCTCTGTGTGTATATAGATAGCCCCGACTGTATCTCCTCTTTACACGATCGGATTTTAGCTTAGTTTCACCACTACAAGCCCTCTGAAAAAAAAAGAAAAAAGTATAATTAAATAAAGAAAACAAAAATACCGCTCAAAGATCGAAGGAAGGGATCAAGTGCTGAAAGAAGTTCAAGTCATCAATTTATTGCCTTTTGCTGCAGCAACCCCCTCTCCCCCCTCGCTGCGTAGTCGTTGAGTGCTGCTTCGTCATTCTTTTTCGCTATACCTTTCCTTTGTGTGTGTGTCTTTTTCATCTGTTGACTTAGTTAAAGCACTTTATACATATACTATTTCTTTTTTTCTTTTGGTGTTAACATTTTGGAATCGTTGATAAACAACTTTTCTTTTTCTTTTTTGGTTTTATCTATTTTTACTTCACTCTTGTTTTTATTATTATTACTATTGTTTTCGGTGTCTGTTGAGGGCTTTGCTGCCTGCCCTTTTGCTTTCTTCTTTACTTCTCCTGAAGCGTTTTGGATTAAATCTGTTTAATTCATTTTATTATGATGATTATTATTTTTGCATTGTAAATTTGTTTTGTTTACGTTTCTCAGCCTGAGGTGATTCAAAGAGTATCAGCCTTCGCTTACAATTACCTTTCTATTTTATTTTTGTGTGTAGCTACTGTGCTTCAGTCTCCATCTCCCCATATACCCCTCTCCTAAGCATACGTACACTTTAATTTCCAAGCACTGCTCCTACCATCTCTACTGTGCTGTAAAGGATTTCGCTGACGTCCCCCGTTCTTTGCTTTCGTGCTTTCTTTTTGTATATGTGCTTAGGGACCCTTTTTTTTTTCAAAAGGCCCGTCTGAGGAAGCAACTTGGAGAAAGAAAAACGAGAAATCAGCATTTAACAAGGCTGAACGTAAATAGGAAGTAGCAAAAACAAACAAACAAAAAACTCGGCTGGCTTTTCGCGATTACGTTTACTTCTATTACTATTTTTTTTTTAAATTTATTTCTTTCCTTCTTCCCCCCTTTCTAGAGCGCTACTTAATTCAACTCCACCCTTTTCTTTTCTTCTTTTTTTCTTTTGCCTGCTTTCTTTTCGGAAGTTCGCATTATTCTTCAATTGTGGTGGCTTTTTATGGATCCACCTATTGTTTTGTCTTGATTTTATATGTAGAAAAAGAGAAGAAAGAAAAAGAACACCTCGTTCGTGTTTTGTTTTTGCTTTTGTTTTCCTGTTACCTCTGCGTTGTAGGTGTTACTCTTATAGGGTTGCCGCTTCTTATTGAACCGATTTTTATCTTCCTTTATCTTGTTTTCTTTTCTGCGCACATCTATTTTTTTTTTTGCTTACTTATTTTTCTCTTTATTCTCGAGACAGAGATCGGCAGACTGCGGAGAGTGATAGAGAGTGTCTTGGAGCGCAGCCGCCTTCGTACTTGTGAGCGTTAACTTTTAGTTGTGCAGTACTCTATTCGCTTGTGCCGCTGTGATTTCAAACTCACAGGGAAAGACTGTTTTCCTTCCCCCCCCTTTTTTTTTGCCACTCCCTTTTCGGGCCCCTCTTTGCGCGGGCAGCCTCTATACTGGTGCATATATATATATATATATGTTAATAGTATTCCAGTGCTGTTGACTCTCACGTTAACATTTAGTTTCCTGTGTGCCTTCCCAACATTCGTTTCATTAGTGTTCGCATCCTCCCAAGGGGCAGACGTGTTTTCTTTTCGATCTTTTCATTCTCCAGCCACTTTTTTTCGAGTCACATTTTCCACTTCTCTTTTGTTTTTGCTTTATATAAACATATATAAATATAAATATATATATTTATATTTATATATTTATATTTGCTGCTGTGCATCACAGCGTCGTCACTATTCTTTTCCCCCTTTTTTTTTGCATTTCTGTTGTGGCCTTTCGGTCTTCGTGTGCTGTGTCTCCAAAAAAAGAAAGAAAGAAAACATCACTGCACCCATACTTTTTTTTTTTGCTTTTCTCTTTATGTCTGCTTCGTCAGCAATGAAGGCCTCTGTTCAGGATTTCGCATTGGCCCCTGCGTCTGCGGAGAGCAACTCGTTAGGCAGCGCTGGCACCTCTCAGCAGCGGAGCGGCCCCAAACTGGCACTCACCTCTCAGCCATCGTTGAGCATGTTGACAGCTTCTAATACGCCGGCTGAGCTTGAAATCGGTGAAAAGCAGCCACCGAAAGAGCCAAAGGCAGCTACGGCAGCCGTTGCTGCGACGGCCGCACCCGTCTCCCACAACGCTTCTCTCGCGGCCTCGATCGGCAAGTCGAAGCCGCCACAGCAGCCTTCCCCCTTGCAAGCGGATGCGGTGGAGACCGCTAAGGTCAAAAATCAGAACGTACGGCGCAACGTTTACATCTCTGGCATCCCACCTGTCTACCGCTCCGAAGAATTTCGTCAGCTCTGTATGCAGTTCGGCCGTGTAGAGGCCGCAAAGCTATGCGTGGACAACCGCAATGCTCCGACAAAGGCCTATGGGTTCGCGCTGTACTACAGCGAAGAGAGCGCCGCAGCGGCTATCCGAGGCTTAAATGGTAGCTTTCTGCAAGGACGCTGCGTGCAGGCCCGGCTGGCGGACTCGCACGCCACTCCGCAGCCGCTGGGTGACGAGGGCTCCGCAGCGAATACCACGATCCCCCCGCCATCGCATCACCAGCACCGCTATGATCAACGAGAGGGTCGTGGCAACAGCGGATCACAACGCAAGGGCCGCAATAGCAATAATAATCGTCGCGGTGTTTCGCCAGCGAACGCGGGGGCCGTGTCGAGCCCTGGAATGCAAAGCGGGCTGCCCACGCCTCCCTACACCGCCATTCCGGCAGGGGCGGCGCTGCTAACGCCGGTTGGAGAAGCAGTTGCCACGCCCGTTACTGCGATCCCAGCGGACATGAGCGCCTACTACCCATTTATGTTTGTTATTCCGTCGACCACTACACCGCCTTCACAATCCTTGACGGCAACCCCTACTGTCACACCACCGCTCGCAAGTACCTCAGCAACTCCGGCGACCAACACGCGCAACGTGAGCCCTTCGAACGGTAGCCATGGCACGGATGGCGGATTCGGTGCTGTCGGCACTCCCATCACGAATTATCTGAGCGCTGGTGGTGCGGCCGGCCAACCCGCAACACACACGACTGCCCCCGTTATATCCCCTGCCTCAATGACGCTCTCGCCACCGCTTGCGTCGTCGCAGCCCACTGACAGCTGCGGCTCCCTATCTCTCAACGCGTCGCTGGCGGCCACAGCAAATGCAGCCACCGCTACCACAACGCTTCCAGGGCAGCAGGACATGCAGCAGCACGCAGCCACGACGACGCCTTACCACATTTCGTTTCAACCCCAACCGCAGTCACAGTCACCGCAGCAGGCGCAGAAGCACCAGCCCGTGCTGCCGGGCTCACCTGGACAGGTGGCCATCATGGCAGGTGCGGGGGCAGAGGGCACACAGACGTTCGTGTACTACCCGGTGCCTACCAGCAACAGTGCCGAGACCTTTGCGGCTACAGCCACAGGAAATGGTGTACCGCAGGCACCTCTTCAGGGTATGGCTGTGCCTGCGATGCCGATGGCCAATGCGACGGGCGGGCGGCTGCCCGGTTCGTTGATGTATTTCGCAATGCCGCAAGGAGCGGGTGCATCAATTCTTCCGCAGATACCGCAGCAAATGCCGGTGACGCCGCAGCCTACGTTTCTACCGATGCCCCCATCGCCTCCCCCAGTGGCCGCAATAGCTCAGAATGGGTTGCCGACAAACTACGTCATGTTTGATAACAACAATGCTGGCATGCAGTTTCAGATTCTGCGTCAGGCGTAGCTCCCTCGAATTTCCATCAAGCTGGTGCAAGCACTGAGTTTGCTTCATTGAATTTCCCTCTTGTGTTGATCTCTCAGTCAAATCGTTGGGCATGTCGACCACAGCCAACACAGAAGGAGATCTTTGCTTCGAGCGTCACGTGCCTTGCAGAGGCCGCGAAACCGCAGTCTCTTCTTTGTGGTGAGTTCCACATGGACCATGGGGCGATTTATATTCTTGTTTATTGGGGCAGACGTGCATCAAAGCAAAAACGGAGTGTTTCGACGCATACACGTAAACGCAAACAAACACACACACACACACATACACATACACATACACATACACATACACATACACACTGTTGGCGTTCTTTACTGAGGTGTGTAGTGCTCGGTGCACACTGCGCGCGCTCTCGCACGCACATCCTTCTGTACCTCCATTTTCTTCCTTCGTTTCTGCCATGAAAGGTGGTGATGCCCGGACGGATTTTAAAAAAATGTTTGAACTGTTTTCTATATTATATCTTTCTGATTTTTTTTTGTTTTTGCCGTTATTTTTGCTTGCTTGATTTCCGCTCCGTTCAGGGTTTCGCTTTCTTGCGATAATGCCCGTTCATCTTCCTTTGCACTCCTTTTATTGGGGAGGGGTGCTTCTTGGCTTTGTATAGACGTCTCCGTACGCACGCAACTCTGCACTGCCGCAGTGAAGGAAGCTGCAAATAGTTTTGCGCAAGAAAAACCTTCAACGAATGCACACACACACACACACATACTTGAAAATATATCTATATATTTGTATATATACATATATTGAGCAATCGATTTCATAATTTCTTTTCATTTTTCGCTCTATCGATTTCTTTTTGTTTTTCACGTGACTGCATTCTTATTTTTGGTTTTCCATTTCCATGTAGATCTCTATATGTTTGGAGAGAGTAGAAACGATGAAAGCAGCGTACCGGCGCCGGCTCCCTCCTATTCCTTTTGTTCTTTGTGTGCGTTAGCCACTGCCGGCCTTCTTCATTTTCTTTTTTGATTTACTTATTTTTCTTTCGATCTTCCTCATTTTACGTGAGGGAGGCGTACACAGTGAAGGGAAAAGAAAAAAAAGGCCCTCGAACAAAAAAATTTTTTTTCTCGCTTTCCCTCTCTCTCTCTATCTTGAAATGGATCATCTTCGCCGCTGCTCATTTTTTCAATGCTGTTGCGCTCCTCATTTCAAGGGAAGAAACCGGCAGCAGCATCTTTGACAAGGCCGAAGATGGAAACATTGCAGCACGCACCGTGTGCCTCACAGCGGTACAGTTCAAAGAAGAAGAAGAAGAAGCAGGTGGACGAAACAAGTATTCTTTATTAATGTATCTCAATAGGATCTTCTTTTTTTATTATTTTGTTCTCACGCCCCCCCCCTTGTTTTAGCTTGTTTGTCTGCTCTCTTAACAAGGCCTTCCCTTCACTTTCGTTCGTTCCATTGCATTTTTGCTATTATGTTTTTTGTTGTTTGGCCTCCATTTAGGTTTTGCAGGGAACGTTCCCCCCCCCCCCAAGCAGCAACACCAGCAGTTTTTATTTCTATCGTTATATAGCAGAGGAGCATAGAATTGAGGCCTGTGGTGTTTCCACGAGAACAACCACAACAGAGTGTCAAATGGGGGAAGTTGAGAGTCGACACTGGCGGTTGTGGTGGTGATGGATGACGCCGGCACAAACAAAAGCAGCCCCGAGAGTAGTGTGCACTAGTGTTTTCCGGGGTGCACGTATTGATCGACGTACACAAAAGCCATGTGTGCTGAGGCCGCAACGGAGATCAAAGTGGGGGGGTGAAGGTCCACAGTATAGAATGCTATTTGCTGATAGTAGGCGCTTCCTTTTGTTTTTCTTTCTTACCTGTATATGCTATTTAGCTGATGGGTGTCAGTAAAAGAATGGCATAGGGAAGGGGCCTTTCTACTAGTGGGCGACCTCCTATGCCCTTGTTTCTTCGGTCCTCGTTTGCTGGTTCTGTGTCTCCCTTTGTTTTTTTCTTTTAGTGAAGCCCCCTTCCCTCGCTCTTTCTTATTCCCTTTCGCTTTAATTATTATTATTATTATTTTCTCTGTTCACTGTATCCTCTCTCGCATACTTCACTGCGTGCTTTGGAGCTCTATCCGCGTGGTGCGTTGGCCCCCTTTTTTTTTTCTCTTTTTCGTTTCTTTTTCTTCTCCATCGGACGAACTGCTATACTGTCCTTGTCTAAATCTTGTGCTCCTCTACTTGACTTCTGCAGGTATGAAAATCAAATTGATTTTGGTTTTCTACGCTTGCATGCGTGCCCGACGACCATAAATCATGACGACCAAGTATCTTTTTTTTTTTGGTTTTGGCTTTGGTTTTGATTCTGGAGCGCACTGGTGCCTTTGTGAAGCGCGCAGCTGTAGGCCAGCGAAGGAAAACATAGCAAAAAAAAACACGATCACAGCGCTAACTCTTCACTGTGCGATTCGTTGAGCTCACGGACCCCCTTTTTGTCAGTGCACCGCACTTCATTCATTTCTACATTCTTTGTCTTTACTTCCTTCCCCTCCTCTGCCCTGCTGCCGCGGCGGCAGCAGCTTGTCTGTATGGGTGCCGGACACACCGTAACGCTCTTCAAGGTATTCTGGAAGTGCCATTTTTTTGTTGTTGTTGTGATTTTCATTCTGCTTGCAAGGGTTCGCCTCGCTGGCCCTTGCAAATTAAGGTATGCACATACTGAATTGAGAGGAAACCTGCGGCGAACGACGCAGCCCGGCGGCAGAGAGAGAGAACATGTTGTTGGAATCAAGGAAGGAAGAGAAGACTTGCTTATATATATGTATATATATCGTTTTTTTTTTTCTAGTAGGATTGTCACTAACGGAAACCTGGCGGGATTCCTTCTTTTCTTTTTTTTTGCTTCTCTGACATCATCTTTATTTTGATGAAGAAGTGGTATTCTTGAATTTGAATTGCTCATTTCTTTTCTTCTGCGTAGGCGGAGCTCAGAGGTGATGCACGGCGGAGCTCAGAGGTGATGCACGGCGGAGCGTTGAAGTGCTTGTGGCGCCTGACGAAAAAGCCTCGCCTCTCTCTTTTTACTTGCCTGCCTTCATCCATTCTGTGGTGGAGCTTCTCTGTGCAGGATGTCAGATAGATTCTTAATTTGTTTCTCGTCCCACCATACATCTTTTTATGTTTCTTTTTTCTTTTTGTTTTTAATGCTTGTCTGTGCTTTTTTAAAGAAAAAAACTGTTGATGTGCAATGCAGCAAGTGAGTTGTGGGGCTTCAATGGCTGAAGAACCCCCCCCCCCAAAAAAAAAGGAGATAACATCGGTGCTGCGCCGGTGTTGTGATTTTTTCTTTGCTAAACAAAATATTTTTGTGTCTCTGTGTGTGACCCAAGAAAAACGAAACAAAAACAAATGTAATGCATATTTCTTCAAACTTTCCTTTTTTCCCCTCACTAGAAAAAAACAGATACAGTTTTCTTGTTAATGCAATCTCTTCATTTCTCATAAGTGCTGTCTTTGAAGTGGTTGACGGGCTCCCTGTTATGCCCTCTAACAGCTCGTTGCTCCATCCCTCACATTACTTATGTAGTTTTCGTTTTCATTCTTATATGTTTCTTTTTCTTTCTTTTTTTTACTTGTGCGGCGAATATGAAGGTAGTTGGTCTTTCATGCACCGCAACGACAGCAACGATTGGAAAAAAAAAAAAAAGATCTTCGTCTTTTCGTTTCTTCGTTTTATCTTTCGATTACCACCGTTCTCTCTCTCTCTCTCTCTTGATGTTCTTGCTTTTCGTGCGAGAGGAAGTGACGTTCAAAGGCAACATGCTCTATTCTTTTCCTTTACTTGATTACATTCGATTTTTTTTTTTTGCGTGTTTTCGTTTTATTCTGGAGTTTGTGAAACTGCGGAGGGCTGAAAGAGGTCATCGAACTAACAATATAGGCAGATTTGTTGATGCAGAGAGCATTGACGAATTTCACAAGCGAGAACAAGGAAAAGTATCATGAATGGATGTTTCTTTCACATTAAAAAAAAGTTATTAAGACAGCAACAACAGTAATGTTATCTTTGTGTCTTATTTTATGCTATTCCCACTTTGACGATGTAAAACCCTATTCCCCCCCCCCTGCATTGCCTTGCTGTTATCTTACTTTTTAAGCAATTATATGAAATCCAATTGGAAAGCCAAAGAAGAAAGGTAACAGCAGCAACCGTACGATATAGCTCGTATTCGATAGTCCCATTTTTCTGTCGGAATTATATTCTCTCCCTTTTTCTCATGTTAATGTTTATCCCCTTCTGAATTGTTAGTGCAACTTCTTAACAGCACATAGGAGGCTTCATTCTTGGAGTGAGACAAAACAAAACAAAACAACATCCAGGAATGTGTGTTCGTAGCGGCGGGTATGTGTTTCACTAGATTTATCTTGTCTGTGTATCCTCATTTTATGTATCTTCTATTGTTATTACTATTACTATTAATATTATTATAGTCATTTGCTTTTCGTTTTTTATCTGTGTTCTTTGCGCTGAGGCGTTCTCAGCCTCTTCGCAACATTCCATTTTTCTTCCCCCCGCCACGTCTCTCACTTGTACGTCTGCGGCTCCTTAAAGCTTAACATGTATATTCTTTTCTCCTTTGTCACTGTTTGAAATGCAGCTATGTATTATCGTTGTATTCGTCTTTGTTTCTTCAAAGTGCTATTTGTTATTATTTAGTTCTTATTTTGCTCTGCACATCTTTCAGAGCCATACAACGCAAAGCAAAGCGTCGGCGCACCGAAGCCACGAGCTCTTCCTCTCTCTCTCTGCGCGCGTGTGTGTGTATTCCCCCCGCCCCTCTTTTTTTTTTTTTCGATTGCCAGTATTGTCTCGGTTTACGGCCAAAGGAATACGTATATATATATGTATATATATAGAACAAGCAGGAAAAAGAGAGGGAAGAGGAGAAACACAGGTATATCTGGGCTTTCAGACGAATGCGTCGATCGGGCGAAGGGCTTTCGGCCAGCTACGCAGGACCAGCGCAAAGGCAAAGATGCACTGATCATTGAAAAATAAAATAAAATGAAAATGAAGGGGCAGCACGTCGAAAAGAAGTGTGCCTTCGACCCTTTTTTTGTTGTTTATTTCACTTTTCATTCGTGATCTGTTGCTTTCTTCCCCAAGTGCGATGGCTTTGTGCAGCTGTCTCGTATGATGCTTTTTGTTTGTTTTGTTTTGCTTTTGAAGCCATTTATTTTCGTTTTCGTACTTCTTTTATGTGTGATGCAGTCTCTGCCTCACGGATTACTCGTATGCTCAGACGTTTTCCACCACTACTCAGACTTTCCTGAAGCCGATATGGCGCAATGACAGAAGCACCAACGCAGCAAATTCATTTTGCAAGAGCGCTGGCCCAACGCTTCTACATCTGACACGGTCATCCTCATTTTTTTTATTGTTTTTGTGTAGCTTTCTTTTTCTGGGGAATGTTATTTAGCCGTGTATTTAGCCCCAGTTGTTTTTTCTTTTAACACTTTTGTATGCAATGCATGCGTGCTTGTTGATTTCAGTTCTCTCTCTTTTTTAATGGTTACGATTCTCTGTTCGTCTTTCAGATCTTTATTACTTCGTAATAAGCAAAGTACAGTGGTCATGAAAAGCCAAGCAACAGCAGAAAAGAGAATACACGATGAATGTGCTATTCATTAATGGGAAAAGCGTTGGCATCAGCGCGTCTAGTGCGCGCGAGGAAGATAGAGCGAGCGTAGTTGAATCAGCTCTGTCACACTTTCTAGAGTTATAGGGCTGTGCGTCGAGCACCATTTTTTTTTTTTTTCGCTCTCGGACATGTTGTGCCTAGCGCATACGATGGGCCATTTTAATGCTTTCTTTTCTTTCCATCGTGAGGGGCAATGGTCGGCGAAGGGAAAGAGAAAAAGGAACCAGAAGTCTGCGCGTGTATTTGTGTTGATCCACTAACTCTCCCCCCCCTCCTCCTCTCTCTCCCTCTCTTTCTCGTCCCTGCACCGCCTCTCTGCTAACCAACACCACCACCTATCGTGATTCACCATACAACCACGCAGTCTGTTCTTTAGAACTGCATTTGACTGATTGGCCTTTTTTTCTTTTTGCTCCGACTACTTCCTCTATACCGCTCTCTCTTTCTCTCTCTCTCTCTCTTTTTTCTCTCTTTGCTCATCTTTTTCATCAGTGCCCTTCTCGTTTTGCTTCTATTTTCGAATAAGACAAGTTGAGGGGATTATAAGTAGGAGCACACCATCACAGTACTCTCCCTTTTTATATCTATATACCTATATACCTATATACCTATATACATACATAGCTCTCTATCTATCTATATATGTATATAGGTATATAGGTGGAATTCTCACTTCTGAGAAAAAGAAGTTATACTACACGCAAGCAGTTGTAGGCTTTTCTCATTTTACTTATTATTGTTTTTCTTTGCTTCCCCCTCTTATTTATTTCTTTATTACTAGTACTGTTAACAGTCGTGATTCTGGTTTAAATCTTCAAAAAAGAAAGAAAGAAAAAAGAGACAAATAACCATAACCGTAACAACAGCGGAACGCACACGTGAGAGGAGACGCAATTTTTTATTCTTCTTCCTTTTTTTTTCCCAATTTGAACGTTTTCGTATTTGCTTGTATTGGTGTGTGCGTGTGTGCGAGCGCATACATACATACATATATATATATATATATATATATATATATACATGTGTGTGTGTATATATATGTATAGATAGTGCAGTTATAAAACATTGCCCTTTTCGTTTTTTCTTTCTTTATTTGTTTTTTGATCCCTTTCTCCTCCTCTTTGTTTTGTTTGTTTCTTTACTTCAGCTGACGCAAGAAAAAAGAAAGAAAGAAAGAAATAGTGCTTTCGTTAATTCTTCTTTTCCGCAAATCCAAAGGCGAAGAATTCATCTTTCTCTTTCTCCTGTTCCTCTTCCTTGTTTTATATTCCTCAAAAAGAAACTGTTGGATATAAACGATTGGAGAATTTTAAAAAAAATCATCAAACCCTCAAGCAAACAACAACAACAACAGCGGAATCCGGACTTTTGACAAGTATTCCATCACTTATCTCTCACGTGCAGACAAGCATACAATTCCGTCTGCGCAAAAGCAGCAAGCCTTAAGAAGAAAGAAACAAGCGTAAAGAAGCAATTTCCAATCCAGACTTTTTTTTTTTAAGATACACCCAGGCAGAGGCACCCTTTTTTCGCCTTCTTCGTTTTCTTCACGGTAAGAAGAAAAAGAAAAGACGATACTAATCAAGTTATGACATAGCTTGCATTTAAGTCAGTAATTAATTCTCACGGAAAGGTTGGAAATCGGGAGTACATATACATACGCATATATATATATATATA